>JARYHS010015214.1:0-37188 GCA_031002005.1 Vandiemenella viatica
GCAGCTAAGGTTTCAAAGTCCTGCCTCCAGCCTTAGGGTTGGCCCCATCCAATTAATTTGCCACGCAACCGGTTATGTCAATGCTAAGAATGCTTACGCAGGGGGCCTGAGAATTCTAGCACTGGCCCTGGATATGGTGTGGATCCTCCATTACAGATATCAGCTGCAATAATTGGAGAGGTGGAAAGAGTCTGTCTGTCAAAATGGATATAAATTTCAGTTTAAAATTATGAGTAAATGCAAAAATAACCTAAATTGAATCGAATTGAATTGCAATGAGCACACGCTCAAGTGGAAATTTCCCTATCCGATTATTATTATTTTTTTATTATTATGATATTATTATTATTTATTATTATCTTACTTTGAGTTTTAAATTCCTCCACTTGCAACTCGATCTGCTTCATTGTCATCTAAGAGGATCTCTGGTTGCAAAAAACTATCCTTCAGCCTGTTCCATTCTGCCTGTTGAATATTATAATGTATTTTGAAAATCTGTGATATCGAAGGTTTCAAATTCATTCTGCTCTCTGTCCAACTCAAAAGAAATAACATTATGGTCACTGGTTGTTAAGAATTCTAGAACAATTGCTCAATAAGTTCCCAGACTGCAGACTGGGCAATATTACATCGCTGTTTGACTGAGCTCCTACACGGTTGCTTATAGATACAGTTCACTAATTGCTTCCACTAAAAGCTGGCTTCTTGTATCTATGATGCTGCTATGCCATAGCTCAGATTTAGCATTGGCATCCACCATTATTACTATTGGTCTGTTTCCTAGGACACTGCACATCCCTTTTATTTTTTCCAATGTATGGTTCATTGGGATCACTATACTAAAAATGTTGATGAGAATTACAGTACTCCAGTCAGCAATAAGCTCCACACATATCGTATGCTCATCACAGATCTGTGGTATCTTAGTTACATTTACTTGTCTGGATAGCACTACTATTGTTGTCAATGATTTTCTGCCCGCTGAGATTATCTGTGATGATACTGGCATGTAAGGAATCTTCCCGAAGTATGAATATGTCTCCTGGAAGTACATGGCATCCCATTTAAGTTCCTCTGATGGCTTCCTCACTTTGTACAATACCAACTTGTTGCTCTTGGCATTTAGTTGTTCAATTCATACTTTCAAGACATTTTATCATTTATTAATGACTTGTGTGAACATTGCACCTTGGCCATGGTAGTTTGGAATCTAAAACTTACGCCCTTGAGTTAATATGCACTGTTTACATATCTGATCATTCCTTCTTTCGAACACCTAATGTATGAGAGCGTGAAGCTGAGAAGTCTCCATAGGTAGATTAATGGATTTTAAATGCATACAATCAATGGCCTCTAGGTGGGGGAAAATTACATATTTACTGGCTGGATGCACTACCTGGGTTAGATGCCTCAGTGCCACATTGAGATTTGGAGCCTCCTGCAACTGACCGAGTTTTAAATTTGTCTCAAAATCGCTATACATTGTTTTGAAGTGTATAGTGATAAAAAGTGTGATTGTTTGACATATTTCCTAAATTTAATTTTGGTCTAGTCACAGGTTGTGGGTCATGCTCAAGCTCATTTGGTCTGTCTGTATTCCATTGCAGACTACCCATCTTGACAAAAGTGTTCTGGCGATTACTGACAGAACTCGAAGATATTTTGTTAATCTGTACTGGGAAGTCATCAGCCTGCATTCCATCATCCTGCTTCTTACAGCTATTTTTCATGTTTGGTTTTTCTCTGAATCATGCAGCATATTTTGTATTTCTTTTTTGTCTTGAAGGGGAGTTTCCTTTCATTTTCGTAGCTTCCTTCCCAATTACTCCTAGATTATTTTCCTAATTATATTTGCCAGTTGGGAGTATATATCATTCCCCATATCTAGTCCTCGTAGTAAACTATCCATAAGCAGTCCTGATTATGGCTCGTTGTAGAAGTAATTGGTAGGTATGACACTCTTTGTCCTTCTTCTTGAAGCTTTTGCCCCGTCTGTTGCATGGTATGCACATTGAAGGTTGAGAATTTTTCTTGCACTGATCCCTTTTGGTGGTTTTTCTCCCCACAGTGTGAGCAAGAACTGTTGTTCTTCTTACAATGATTACTGACATGTCCTAGATCCAAACATTTATTACATTCTGGTATGATAATGTAACCTTTCACTGTAATAGCAGAAAATTCTATTCAGATTTTCTTTGCTGTAATAGAAGTTTCCTAACAGAAGGACTCATCTGCACAACATAATGAAAGTTTGCTCTTTCTTTGTAACTATTCTTACATTTTGGTTGAAAAGCTTCCAGGAATTCACTTTTCTCTATCTTTTCCTCAAGGTATTGTTGGTAAACAACATCAGCTATGTTGTCTACATTCTTTTTTGTTGCTATGTCATACAAAATTATGAGTGTCCTATGTTTTCTAGGAAGTTCGCATAGCATCTTTTCAGCCAATTCCTTGTTATTTAGAATTGTTTGATAATCCTTGGGAGATTCTGTTTCCACTATAATGGCATTGATTGCTGTGCGTATTCTGCTGATTCTAATTCCTCCCAGGTTTCATAATTTTTGTGACTTGGTCAGCCACTTGCTTGAGGATCTCCCCCACTTAGGAACCAATAAAAACCATACTTTTAGTGGACTGAGTGATTTTTTGATTCACTGCAGTCAATCCTCCAGATTTTGCCATTGTAGCATAGCTAAAGACTATTGCACCGTATTTTGTTTTAATTGGTTATTTTTTAATTGTTTCATTTTCTTTTCCTAACTGACTTAGCTGGCCCTCCAATAAAACGATGTTTCTTGCCCAACAGGCTAGTCTATCTCTCTAACTTTAACATCAGTGAGTTTTTGTCCACAAATATCAATTAGATGTTTAACTAATTCCGTGTACATGTTTCCGATTTTATCACTGCAATGGTTTAGAACACTGTCAGAGCTTTATTCTGGAGATATCATGATGGCAGCAGCAGAAAATGTGACTATAGTGACTCCCTGCAGCTGATCGCAGGCATCAGGTGTCCGACATGGTGCCCATGTCATGTGAAGCCGCTGACTTGGCTGTGCACCAATGGAAGTTGCGAGACACTGACTCAGCTCAACGACAGTGCTTGTGACAAGGAACTGATCTGTTAACTCGGTCAGCCATGTTCAAGTCAACTGATTTTCACTCCATAATTACTCATCATTTGGAAATACCTTCACGTTCTTTCGCACACACGTCTTAGGACAATTATTAAACTATATGTTTTTACGATACTCTTATTGTTTCGTTTTTCCATAAGAATCATGATCAAAAGCGAGAGCAACCCGACTGGAAAGATGAAGCAGCAGCCATCTTGCCACAAGCGTATCATATCAGTAACTGAATAAAATTTTCTTCGGTAACTAGCTGAGTTAGTACATTGACTAAACATGACCACTTGACAATGGCAGCAGAGATTGTGACCTCCAATACATCATGTTTAATCGATGGACTAATTCGGCGAGAAAATTTTATTCATTTGCAATGCCGAGAAAACCTCCAGTCTTATATATATCAGTTACTGACTTTGTCCTGCAGTAATTTGCACAAACAAAACTAGCTGCTCACCTTTGCGACCCCTGTATTTGATTCCCAAAATATGGGTTCCAGACTACACCAGCATATTCAAGCAATGGTCTGACCAAATTTTTGTAACCTAACTCTCTGGTATATTCTCTCATCACCATCTCTGGTAAATGAAGGATTTTTTAACCATTTTCTACCAACTTCCCCATGATTACTGCCCAGTTAAGATTATCATCAAAACATTTTGCCCAAGATATTTATACTTCAAGCCCTCACTTATTAAATTCTGTCCCCACCTTATAATCATAAACACTTTTTTGTGTGTGTGACTACTCAGCTGACTCTTAATGGAAAAACTTTACTAACCAGCAATAATATTTCTCCTGAAATGATATTACAAGGGATAAAAGCAAGAGATGAACAAAATTTTGTTTTTTGCTGGTCTGTTCCTGCTGCCTTTGTCTGAGGTAAGTGGCAACCCTATCATTACTTATATCATTGCCTAATGGCACGTTGATTATCAGGAATATCCAAAATGGATATATTGTAGATCACAACTATTAATTCATATTAATGACGAGGAAAACACTTTAAGACAACCTTAACTTGTTAGGAGGGTAGCTACAAATACAAAGGAATTTATTTATTTTACAATATTTCAGTATGAAATGGCATTCAAGCAAGTGTTCACAGTGTGAGAATTGATAGGTGAGTATCAGATTCTCTGATACAGAACATTATAAAATATTTTTATATTTATTGTGCTCCTCTTGCCTTCATTCTTTATTAAGTGATGAGTTAACTTTCACTAACATTCTTTATTTAACTATGGTAATAATGGAAAGGAAATTATTTTAGGCAATGTGTAAGGGTTTAAACTGCTACTGGGTGGAGTATCAGTTTAGTTACTTTAACTAACTTCTGACTTGCTTAAAATTCTGGTAACTTTTCCTTAATAAAATTGAATGACCAGTCTGGATAATTCAAGTGTAAAGCCTAGCGGTCACCACATAGCTTATTTAAACCAAAAGCTAAGGAAAGGTTAATGTTCACTATGAAAATATGTAAAGTTCACTTGATGAAAAATTTTGAATTTATTTCAGTCACATTTGAAAATAGCAATTACAGTTGAAATGGCAAAATCGAATTAAATGTCTCCATAAAATCACAAGTCATGAAGAGGAAGCAGTACGAGACTAAACCCCGTTAGAAAATTAGAAGTTTATAGTCACAAATTGCACTAACTGACTGGAGGGAAAATTCAACATGGCCCCAAGTCACCCATGTTGTGGCTAGCTCAAAGTTTAGCAGAAAACATCTTCGTTGATCGACACCAACACCACCCAAAGGATTTCTTACTACACACTAGTGCATGATTAACTCCACGGCGTGAGACAAAAGGTTCCAAGACAAGACTCCGCAATACAAGACAGCCCAGATGGTCACAGCGCTTCAATATATATTCTCTGCCGCGTGCTTACAGTGATCCCCCGCTTAACAAAAATAGTATGATAAAATTTTATTAGTGTTCAAAATTTAACAGTGTGTAGCCTGGCCCTTAAGGTTTGTTAAAGGTATGATGACCATAATTCTAAATTAACTCATTTTCTTGTAAATAATTAAAGTGTATGTGTGTAATGGTAATGAACTTCCTACAGTTAGTAAATCCCTGTGCTATTGCTTGATTTGTGCAATTTTAGAAATTCCTGCTGGATTACAAATTATCATGTTTAAACTTACATCACTGTGTTCAGTGCTTGCTCCTGATTTCAAAAATGTAACTTTTATTATTATTGGTGGTGTATTAGCAAAGTTATTTATCTTATAAAAATCAAGGTTTATACCGACTGGAAGACATGTTAGAGAAACTCAGTTTCTGGTTAATAATTATTAAAGTGCTGTTTATATTGAAAAAGTGTTATTAGCTGAAGTTTTCTTTTATTTAGTTACGTGTTTTAAAAGTTGTTTTGTTTACGGAAATGTTCTAAATTATTCACAGTTTTAATTTCGAAAACTACCACTATCTTATATACGACATCATTACTTGAAAATTGATTTAATATTTGTTCTACTTCATGGAATGTTTTAAAATTTGAATATGTTACACCCGGTTCTTTATTCTTTCAGAAAATTTACTTTTTAGCTCGGAAAATTATCGCAAATTTGTTATTATTTAGTGTCGAAAATGCAAGTGTGTCTGACGAAGTGTTAAAAATTATGTTTACTTTATTTATACGACCTGAAACTACTGAATTTTAGTGAATTTAAGTTCCTTTTGGATTTCTATTATTATAAAAATTACTTAACTGCACTGAAAAGTGCTGGGAATCAGTGAAATTATCACGTAACCAAAATCGACTGTTTGCAAATTGGATAACTATTGATAACACTGGCTCAGGTTAGTTTAAAGGTTGTTTACTATTATAAATTGTTTATTTAGATCTGAGTAGCTTTGTTGTTTTTTAAATCGGCGTATTTGCTGAGTTAGGTTGCAGTATACCTGTCTCTCATGTCCTAACTGAAAATTTTTATGTTTACTGGAAGTCTTACCCCCCCCCCCCCTTATGCCCTATAGCCAAGAAAAGTAGTATTTACCCAAATTCTAAGCTGCTTACAAATGTATACACACACATGTACATCAAACCCATTTGGCATAAGTACATGAGTAAGGTTTAATATAAAATATTGTGAAATGAATTCATCTTTAGATGTTTGTCATTGGTTTCCTAACTTCATCTCTGTTAAATGAAGGATTATACCCTTTCCTTCTTTGTTTTCACTTACTTCTTTATTAAATAATGATATAGGAAATGTGTTGATATTGATCAAAAGATGGGTTATGGAATGGAGAATGGTGGATACGTCCAAACCATTTGTTGGTAATAAGCTGTTGATGGATATTTAGGAAAGGGGTTAGAAGTATAACATGAGAAGAAGAAAGTGTCATGATGATAAATCAAAACTTCATTGCAAGCATAATGGAGTAAGAGTTTTTTCTTTGTTTATGTAAGTGAATCAGGGAATGGAATAAGTTGTTATAAGAGATGGTGAAAATTCATCAGGTACATTGATTTAATTTAGAGTCAAAAAATGATTTATTTTAATTGCAAGGGAGCAAATACTCCAATAGCAATTAATTTAATTTAATTTAATTGCAATGGAGCACAGGCTCCGGTGGCAATTTCCCTACACCCCCATCTTTCTCCTATCCTCCACCCACCTACATTTGCCCTTTACAAATTTTATCTTTAAATTATTTCAATGTTTTTGGTAAATTATTCATCATTTCTCTTGGTAATCCATTCAAATACCTGACACCCTTACCTAAAAAGAGAATCTTCCCACACCCTTGTGCCTGAAATTGAGTGCCAGCTTGTGGTCATCGACATCTTTTTCCCTTCCATGCACTACTTTTCATACATACTCCAATATCTTTCCATGCCCCATCACCAGTATACGGCATGTACACTCCCATAACCCTCCTCATCCTCCTCCTCCTCTCTTACAATGAATCCCATTCCAGCTTCTTATCATATCTGTCACTGATTGTATTCTGCGATAATTTCCAGAAACAAATCTAGCAACCCGTTTTTATACCCTCTCCAACTCCTGTATTTGATTCGCAAAATGAGGGTCCCATATTCAAGCAATGGTCTGACCAAAGTTTTGTAACCGAATTCCTTTACTTCTCTCGTACATCCCTCATCACTCTCTGCAACAAGAGCAGAATTTTGAATCCTCTTCCTACCACCTGTCCAATGTGTCCTGCCCAGTTAAGCTTGTTATCAAATGTAATGCCAAGATAATTACATTTCAAGTCTTCAGCAAGCAATTCTTTCCCCAACTTATACTCATAATAAAGCGTTTGATTTTTATTTGTATATCTAATAAGCTGACTCTTCTTTGCATTTATCTTCATCTCATGTTTACCAACCCTACTAGACATCCTGTCCAGATCACCCTGCAACTGTTTACAATCCTCTATCATTTTGATTCTTTTATATTGCATTATGACATCTGCAAACAATCTAATTTCAGATAGTAAACAATTGACACAATTATTCATTAGAATAACGAAAAGCAATGGTCCCAATATGCTACCCTGTGGCACTCCCATTTTTTAATTCCATTTCTTTTGATACTACATTTCCTACCCTAACTTTCTGTTTTCTATCTTTTAAAAATACTTCTGCACAGCAAATCACTTTCTCTTCCACTCCAATAGTTTTTACCTTATTTACTACCATTTTATGGCTCACTGTGTCAAACACCTAGTGCTACACTATCAATTTGGCCAATTAATGAAATACCTATTTTCCCTTTCCTTACTGATGTTTAGCTTCAGTTCTTTGAGTGTGATTTTACCACTTTTCACCACCAACCCACCTTTATCTTTTAGAACTTTTAAATATTATTTCAATCAGTGTTTTTTCTTTAACTCTTCAACACTTTTCTTCTTCATTTACTCCTTCCGGTGGCTGGCTGAAAAGGTGAACTCTGTGGCCAGTGGCCGCAAGATATTGGCAGAGCTAACCCTCTGTAGCATCGTAGACAGAGTTGATTGTGGACCTCTGGTTCAGAGCCATATTGAGGGGCTGAACCAGAGGACTACGACGTTTCTGTGATGAGATTGACTGCAGATTCTTCGATCTTCGCCACAGGGTCATGTAGGGTTTCCCTTAATATGTCAGGTGTGCACTACACATGTGATTCGGCTATATGTGTGGCAGGGGCCGTGTGGAACACACTGGGTGGTTTTTTAGGCTGAGCGAGGAAGACCCGAAACACGAACTACAGTTACGGGCAACCCAATCAGATGCAACACCGGAATGTAGGAGGAACCTAAAAGAATCTCGACAGTTAAAAGTTCTCATAATTAACTGTAGAAGCGTTTGTAACAAACAACCGGAGCTTGAAAACATTATTTGTAGCACAGAAGCGGATATTGTTATCGGTACAGAAAGTTGGCTAAAACCGGAAATAAGTTCCGCCGAAACTTTTAAAGATAGCATGAACGTTTTTTCGGAAAGACAGATTACATTCTCATGGAGGTGGGGTATTTATAGCTGTGAGTAAATTACTCCCATGTAATGAAATAGAAGTCGATATGGTCTATGAAATCATATGGATTAAACTCAATGATCCTGGGTCAAAACTCATCATAGGCACCTTCTGCCATCCACCCGATTCCGACATAGCTATCGCCGAGGAGTTAAGAAATAATGCAAACAGTATAGCTAGCCATTTTCAGGATCATACTATGATTCTAGGAGGTGACTTCAATCTGCCTTATATTGACTGGCGTAATTACGTTCACATTAAAGGTAGCAGGGATAAGGCCGCTTCTGAAGTAATTCTTGATTTGTTCTCAGATAATCATCTCAAGCAGCTAGTTAATGAGCCTACGTGGTGTCATAACGGTAGTGAAAATATTTTAGATCTGCTGGTTACCAACAGGCCAGAATTATTCACCGATATTTCAACGACCACAGGTATAAGCGATCACAAAGCGCTAATCAGACTAATGACCAAGCGAAAAAGGAGAAAATGGCGGATTGTATACAGATTCAGTAAGGCCTCTGAGGAATAATTACCATAACTTCAAGTCAACAAAGGACACCATTGAAGAGATGTGGCATCGATTTATACGAATAATCAGGGAAGGTATGAATATACATATACCGAAATGGACAATAAATGGGGAGGATGATCCACCGTGGTACATATACGAAGTCAAAAGATTACTCAAAAAACAAAGGAGGATACACGCACGCTCAAGAAGGAAGCGATGTTGCAGCGATTTAGAAACCTTAGCTGAGTTAAGAGGACATATTAAGAATGTAATGCGCAAGGTCCTCAACGATTTTCATTCAAACTCTCTGTCTAAGAGTCTCACAGAAAACCCAAAGAAACTTTGGTCGTATGTACGAAAGTCAATTGTACCAATAGCAATATTCCAGCACTAATTCGTGAAGGTTCCGAGGTTAATGAAAGCCGCGATAAAGTTAATGTACTAAATACTGTATTCAAAAATTCATTTACTGATGAAAATAAGGATAGTATTCCTGTTTTCCCACGCCGTGTCGAGTTGGTGATGGAATCATTACGAATAGATACTGCAGGTATCATAAAGCAATTAGAGTTCCTGAAATGGGGGAAAGCACCGGGCCCGGATGGAATTCCAGTAAGAGTATTTTCAGAGTATGCGGCGGAAATCGGTCCATTTCTGTCTGATATATTCAGTAAATCATAAGAAGAGCGAAAAGTACCTTCAGACTGGAAAATAGCACAAGTAACTCCGATTTTCAAGAAAGGTGATCGAAGTGATCCTGGAAACTATCGTCCCATATCTATAACATCTGTTTGTAGTAGAGTTATGGAACATATTATATGCTCGAACATTATGAAATTTCTAGACGATAATAATTTGCTTACAACAAATCAACATGGATTTCGGAAGAAAAGATCACGTGAAACATAGCTGGACCTATTTACACACGATGTAATGAAAGTTATTGATGCAGGTTCACAAGTAGATGCAATTTTTTTTTAGATTTTCAGAAAGCTTTTGACTCTGTGCCACACAACCGCCTTTCAGCGAAGCTTCGAGTGTACGGTATATTGGATCAGCTTTGTGAATGGATCAAGGATTTTCTAACTGGTCGGTCGCAGTATATCGTCGTTGAAGGAGAAAGTTCTTCTAATCTAGATGTTACATCGGATGTACCTCAAGGAAGTGTAATAGGACCACTTCTTTTCTTGATTTTTATAAACGATCTAGGAGACAAAGTGAAAAGCCTTTTTAGATTTTTGCTGATGATGCGGTTATTTATAGGGAAGTAAGGAATTTGGCCGATTGCTTAGAAATTCAGTGTGATCTGGATATTAGTTTGGTATGGTGTGCTGAGTGGCAACTTACGCTAAATTGTAAAAAGTGCAAAAAATGAGCATAACTAACAAAAAGAATCCAATTGTTCAGAAATACAAGTTAAACAATTCAGTTATTGATATGGTTGATTCTATGAAATATTTGGGAGTAACAGTACAAAGGAACATGAAATGGGACTTACACATTAATTAGTTAGTAGGTAGAGCTAATTCTAGACTGTGATTCATAGGTCGAATCTTGAAAAATTGCAATGAACAAACAAAGGAAATAGCCTACAAATCTCTTGTGTGTCCACATTTGGACTATTGTTGTGCCATTTGGGATCCGTTTCGTAAGGGGTTGATCAAAAGTATAGAGAAAGTACAGAGAAGAGCCACTTGATTCATGACAGCTTGCTACAGTCCTTATGAAAGCGTCACAGAACTGATTAGTAGACTAGGCTGGGAGTCTCTGGTAGATAGACGACGCACGATTCGTTTAAACTTATTGGTAAACATGCGTACTCCCACTTTCACTCACGAGTGTAGTGAAATACTTCGTCCACCAACCTATTTGAGTCGGAATGACAGGAAAGATGAGATTAGAGAAATAAGGTGCCGCAATGATTCTTATATGAATTCTTTTTTCCCACGTACCATTAGGGATTGGAATGCACAACAAAGAGATTAGCTTTGGTGCTGAGCACTCTCTGCCACCCACAATTTTGTGAATTGCAGAGTATATATGTAGATGTACTCCAATCCCTGAGTCATTTACCTACAAAAACATGTTTTCCACTCCCTTGTGCCTATAATCAAGTGATAGCTTGTGGTCAGTGTCATATCTTCGCTTCCATGCACAACAACTAATTTCTCAACCACTATCCTTCCAAGCCTCATTGCTAATATATGCCTAATAACTTCCAGCACTCTCTTCACTATCCACCAGTTTACCAATGAACCCAAATCCATCTCCTTTTTCATATCGGCTACTGGTTGTGTACTGCAGCAATATCCACTAACAATCTAGCTTCCCATCCTTGCACCCCAACCAACTTCTGTATTTGTAATAAAAAATGTGGTTACCATACTTCATCACCATAATCATGTAACCACCTGATAGAAGTTTTGTAACCTAATCACTGAGCGTGGGCGCATAACGGATAGCATTCTGGCCTCGCATTCGGGAGGGCGGCGGTTCGAATCCCCGTCCGGGCATCCAGATTTGGGTTTTCCATGGTTTCCCAAATCACTCCAGGCAAATGCCGGGATGCTTCCTTCAAAAAGGCCAAGGCCGAATTCCTTTCCATTCCTTGCCCCCCATTCTTTACCGTCTCAAAAGACCTCGATGTTGAGAGACGTAAAGCAGTTAAAAAAAAAAAAGTAACCTAAATCCTATCACATCTCTGGTAGATCTTCTCATCATCCTCTTCAATAAATATAGAATCTGAAACATCTTCTTACTATCTGCTCAATGTATCCTGCCCACTTTGGTTCCCAATAGTTAAAAATATTCTATACTTACCTATGAATATGAATTTAAATTCTCTACGTTAGCTTCATAGTTAGTACTCATTCTTCCATTACAGTAAGCAACCAAGATTTTAATATTTTCCTTTTCATCACACCAGAAATCTAACATATTTATTCATAACACTGATTTTTGTACACCAGTAAACTACAGCAATTTTTGCTGACCAGTATGGAAACCCCTCCAACTATTCCTCCTCTGACTATATAGTAGACTACACAATAATTGGGAAAATCCTCACCGTGTTCCTGTAATCAAGATACTTCCCCTATTATTATTTCAGGTTTATGTATCTCTATTAAGTTATTAGACTCTATTACTTTGTTCATTATAATCCTACAGTTTGTTACCAACAGTCTCATAACTGGCTTTGTCATACTATAGGCAACACTCCACATCCTTTTATTTATGACCTCCATTTAATTATTCCATCAACTTATCATATATCTATAATCTCACAAAAAATGCCTTTTAGATACAAGTCATACAGCAAATAACTTCTACAAACATTTTATTGATAACTAGCAGAGTTCCTGGCATTGTGTGGTATGGTCTAGGTTTATTTATTGAAGTTCATAACTAAGGTCAGTTTTTTTTTGCAATTCTGAATCAAATTTCATTTCAGTCACTCCATTTTTCATACATATTTAAACAGCTAATCCCCGGCATAGCAGAAAAGAGATGAAGGGGTTGATTTATTCCTGAAATATTTTTAGCCATCCTATGATGAAAATGTGTACTAAGTTTCATCATAATAACCATAACAATTCATGCAGAAATAGAAACAATTATTTTTTTCAGGAAATGTGGTAAAGACAGAATCGCTCAACAATATATAATATAATTGATAAAACTGCGATGGAGCGCATGCTCCGGTGGCAATCTCCCTACACACCCATCTTTCTCCTTTTCTCTTCCAACCTACTATTAGTGATATTTTAACCAATTTAGCACAACTCTTTTATTTCATATTTCATCACCCCCTGTTTCTATGTATATTTTGCTTTATTATATTGAAGTGAGAGAAAATAATGATCTGATTATGGAAAGAGAGGAGAACCACCTCATAATACAGGTGATGGCGGAATGACGAAGAAAATATAAAAACATGAAAATGGACCATGCAGGATGTTTTTGGTGTTAAATTCATATTCAACAGCAGAACGTAGAGTCAACAGCGGTCAGACAGAAACAAATCAGTTAATAAAGTATGGCAGTTAGCTGTGAAGGCACGGAAGATTGGTGATGAAGTTAATTATTAAATAGGGAATAGAATACTACATTTGTGTATGTAGTTTTCAATAAAAGTTATTTGTTTGTAAATTTGTGAAAGGGATATGGAATCAGATTTTGGGTGAAAAAAATCGATTTTCGTTTTATTGGCTTATTATATTAAGTTTCCTCTTTAAAATGACGTATCATACATGGATCTACTAGAATTATAACTATTTTATTTTAATAGATTTGTGAGATTGGGTATTGCACTTTTATTATACACTTCTCTCATGGCTGACCATAAATTTTTTGACAATATATTCATGTGACATCAATTCAAATATCCCGCTTTTACAGCGATTTATACACTATTTTTCCGAAAATGTTTGTCTCTGGTTTCATGAAGTTACTCTTTGACTTTGGATTGTGAAGGGGGTATTAACCATGGATCAGGAATGTTTCCTTATTTAATAATTTCATTTTAAGGTGAATTTTCAATGCCCTAAAAATTTTGTTAAGAAGATATTCCAATGTTTAGTCAGGTTAGGCCACGTGTTTAGAGGAAGCGAAGTACAAAATTTGGAATTATGAGTTAATGTAAAGAGATATATAAGATTTTGATAGGAAAAGTTGTAGTCAGCATCAACAATAATATCACAAATATAAATTTGACTAATTAAATAAATTATAGAAGTGACTTTTAATTAGGTAAAAAGCAAAGTTTTTAATAAAAGAGATTAAAGAATAAAATTAGGTTCAGGAGATAGATAAAATCAAATAGGTTAAAATCATATTACCAGTTTCAGAAAAGGTTTAAGATTTCGAGGAGAAAAATAAATTTTATAACTTACATTGCTAGCCGTGGTTAGTTTAGGTGCTAAAAGTCGATGTCACAAAATTAAATGGAAATCCATTAGAAGCATTCTTGAGGAATAAACAATGTTTCAAAATTATGAGTAGGTTATCACCATATATATTATTTCTATAAAATATTTTTCTGTCACAAGCCTGTATCTTCCTTCATACTTAACCGAAATCAATGAATGAGGTGTCATTTTAAAGCTTATGGTCTTCCCTTTGGTCACATCATATTTTAAGGAATGAAGTTTTCGGAAATTGACCCTTACAGGGCGAAAATGTCAATATTTCTAAAATGCTGTTTGCTGTATTATGAGTCAATTATCTCCCTGGATACCTATCTGAAATCGTTTAATGAAGTATCATTTTAAAGACTCAGATCTCTGCTTTAGTGACGTCATATATTAAGACAGAAATTTTTCGGAATTCGTCCCATAAAGGGCAAAAGTATCAATATTTTTGCAATTCGTTTTTGTGTCACGAGCCATTTATCTCCCTTAATATCTAACTGATTTAGATAAATGAGGTATCATATTAAATATTAAGGTCTCCGCCGTGGTAACATTATATTCTAAGAAAGGAATTTTTCGTAATTTGACCCTTAAAGGGCAAAAATGTCAATTTTTCCAAAATGCGTTTTTTTGTAACTAGAGGCATTTATCTCCCTGGATATCTAACCAAAATCGATAAATGAAGTAGGAGTATGAAGAGTAATGACTGAACTTGGTGACATCATATTCAATGTCACTATTCATGGCATTTTATTCGCGAAATTTTCGCATGGGTCATTAGTACTATGCAACATTTATATATTACAGTTTAAAATATAAAAGGGTTAGTCAGATATTAAATTTTAAAGTTAAGTGCTGATGTCACGAGTCTCAAATTCCTTACTTAAGGAGTCAGCCACATTGCTTTTTGTCGAGTCTTACTACAGTCTTTGTCCAGTCTTTTGGTTAGACGGAGGCAAAGTTTTGTGATGTAGGCCGGAGTGGTAGCTCAGGTAAGGATGAGCGACCGGTGATAGTCAAAAACTTTCAGTATGCACTTATAACGATGTTTCATCGTAGTAAGGGGGTACAGGGTGAAAGTTTGCATTTCGTGGATATGCCTAATTTGCTGTCTTCATTTGGATCTGATTATTCAATGCCTTAACCAAAATTAATCTGGTACCAGAAGAATTTTAGTAGAAATTTTATGTGAATATAAACTTTTAAAATTCAAACCAGTGTATTGTGTACATCATTTCAAGTATTCTTAACCCTTGGGGTTGAATGAAGAGTTTAACGGGCATGAAATAAAACTTTTTTTGGTACCAGGCACGGTCACTATCTTAACTAAGTTCGAGCGAGTGCTTGCAAGTTTAACCCCCAGACAAATATTTGTCTTAGACATAGTAAAGTCAAATTTCGAATGCGCAACCCAAAATGTAAACAAAGTCTCCTAAAATATTTTGTCAAGTGAGAGATTCGAGTCAATACTTCCATCTTGGCAACCAGGAATTAAATGTAACTGTTGATGATTGTCTGTCAGAAAGTGTCATTATTCTCTACCTCTTCCTCCTACATTGTAAAGTTTAGAATTTTTTCAGCTAAATTTGTAGGGAATTTAGTAAACCGTAGTACTTTTTTGTATTGATAAATTGTTCAAAATCTTTTACTGAATGAAAATTGATGATGTATCTGCGATGTGTATCTAAAAACATAACAGCAAATGGTATAGGATATAACTGGTGGGGGAGGGTGAATATCCCTGCAGAAACCGCAGTTGCAAGTTCATATTGATGGTGACTGATTCATACTCAAATTTAGCTTGAACTATTCCAACTTCAGGTTTGTATATATTGATTACAACATTCAAATAATAGGTATGTCAACAAACTTCCCACTTGATCCTAATATGCAGGCCTAAATACGCCGGCCCTAGGTTTTGCCCTGTCCCTTCTTTCATGTTACATCCACAACACATACAATATTGTACACTGAAGATACACATACCATCATGAAGTGAACTACACTTAATGGTTCCTTGAGGTTTATTACTATGTACACAAAACACTGGTAAACAATAACAAATGTGGTACAGTTAGCGGATGACCGTCGAGAAATTTAGCCTGGTCCTGATCCGGGGTAGGGAGAGACGGCTTCTACTTCTCGCGAACTTCCGGTGGTCTTCTGTAGTTGCAGCTGGTTCCGCGGTCAGGCCGGAACTGGCGGTGGAGCGGCCGGCTACGCTTATATAGGCGGCCTGGCGCAGGAATTCCGTTGTGTGGTAGTACGGCGACCTCTGTAAGAAATAGTCCCACTTAGCTTCTAGATGATTCTATTTGTTTTCCTGGTTTGTTTTGATGTCTCTGCGCCTGTTTGGAGTCGTATATGTATCCCGGCGTGCAGGCGCGTTGTGTGTGAGGTCTGCCTGGCAGGGGCCTTTACTGGCAGACTGAACACATCACAATCATATTCATTTACAAAAACACTTAGAAACAATGTCCCGCTGGGGAGAGCAATGGGGTACCCACCTCAGTTCATTTCCATTGGGATGTTGCCATGGAGGGGCAAACAACTCCCCCTGGCAGCTGACTGCGTTTGGACAGTGGTATGGGACTGAGAAAAAGATAGCATTGCGATCAACCAGTGACCGCTCCATTAGTGAAATGAAGCTGCCATCTAGACGAAAAGAAGAATAATCAGAGGTTTCTGTTGAAAACTACAGTAATGAGGATGTTTTGTTTGAGTTGAGGCAGCAGTTTCAAGTAAGCTGATCTCTAATGCCGTATCAGCACAGCCATTCAAGAGCTGATTCCGGTCGATTTCACTGTGCGATGCTACTCACAGATGAATGTTTGTGTCAACATCAAACTTTGCATAAAGACGGAGGACTAACACACTGGTAAAATAAAATTTTATTGATGCTTAGGGAGCGTCCATAAACCATGTAGCTCCATTTTGGCCTCCTGGAAACCCTCCCCCCTATGTAACCCTACGTGGCTTTTTCCTTCCCCCCCCCCCCTTCCTCCCAGTTAGCACGTAGATTTTTTCCCTTTTGATTCCAGAAGACATTTTGTACTGTTTTCTCCTGTCAGACTATTGTAAATTACGTACGGTAGGGCCCGCTCTAGGGTGGGGGGGGGGGGCAAACCGGGCATTTGCCCGGGGCGCTAAAATTTAGGGGCGCCATTTAAGTATGAGAAAAATATTAATGATATTAATGTGTTAAATACCCAATTAATAAAAAAAAATCGACATACCGATATTTTCGTTCGTTAAAAACTTACAGTTCTTAGCTATTTGGGTGCCCCCCTAGAGACTTCGGAAAGACGGGGCGCGGACCTCAAAGGGGCGCGCCGTTGCCCAGCCGCCTCTGTGTGAATTGCGCCATAGGAGCAACTTCAAAATGCGCCGCGTCCGCGCCACGTTTCTTCTGTATGAATTGGGCCTTAGCACGCGAGTAGAACGCTGTTTCGATTTTTGTTGTCTCAACTTGCTTATTATTGCTAATTATTAAAGTGGTTTCATTACACAACAGCATTAGTCTTACTCTTACGTTATTAGTGATAAGTGGAAGTTCATAAAATTTACTTCAGGATTTTATAATTTCTAAGGTAAGTACATCTATGATTAAACTGTTATTTAGTTGGATATACGACATAAGCGCACAACGACAAAAGCGCACAACAGAAGGGCGGTAGAAAGGGGGGGGAGGCTGTTACACTTGACCTTTGCTACCTGCGCTGATTCCGACGTTTTACTGCCCACAAGTTACTAGAGGCGGTGAAAAGGAGTGTTTTTAGCAATTGCACTTAGGCTCTAAAACACGGAATCGATAGTGCTTGACGGGAGATGCTGAGTATTTATTTTATTGAATTGATGAACCAAATCAATATGGATCTTAGTTATTGGAAATCGAAGTGGAATATTATGCATAATAATTTCTTCTCGTAATCCGAGCCTCCCAGATTTGTTGTAAAAATTAGATATTGCTGCATTTGTAAACCGTTTCAACAAAAAGAAATTCATTAACTATTTTAGTGAATGCGAAAAACTTTGTCAGTTGGTTTAATAAGTGCATTGCGCGACAATCACTCCACAACATCATTTTTTAATTTTTTTTTTTTTTAACTTTTTTGTGAACTTGGAACGTATTCCGTTTAAGCCTATAGAAATTGCCATTCTGTATACACGGTTTTTGCATTTCCAGCAAATTTACGGATCGTATCCTCCGCTAATAAGCTTTGACTGTGTAGTAACACTAGACTTTCTTTATGTTCACAGGGTATGGAAAATATTTTGTGTTGTGCATAAATATTTTTTATATCGACTAATAATATGGTTTTAGCTTATCTAGAACGAGGATAAATATTTACTTTTTATATTATTTTATTGTGTACATTGTTTGAGTTACGTGCGTGCCTCTTCCAAAATGTCTGATGGTCAAAGAAAACTATCTGGTTACCAGTACAAAAAAAGAAGGTTGGGAAAGGAAGCGGAAAGGCAGAATCAATCTGGGGCGTTAAAAAAATATACTGTATTCAGGGTTTACCAAAACAAATCTTAGAATCCAATATCAGGTCGGGATACAAAAGAAGTACAGAATCGTCAGAGAATAATAGCAAACAAATGAACGAAGTTTCTAAACCAATTGGAACTGACACCAACATGAGTCTCACAGAAGGCGTTCGAAAACTTTGTGGCCAAGAATTTTACGAGACGCCGTAAGAAGCTTTTTAGTAAGGCAAGGACCACCTAAACTATTGCGTAATTACAAATTTCCTTCCAATGACACAGGTCGACATTTTAGCGCAAAATATTATGCACGAATTTTAAGCAACGGAGAGCAAATATTGCGAGATTAGCTACTATCTTTCACAAAATGCGTTTACTGCTTCTGTTGCAAAATTTTCGGCTGTTTAGTTAGTTCTCTCTCAAAGGAGGGTTTTAAAAATTGGAAGCACCTCGGCGAAACTTTAAGAGAGCATGAAATTTCAAAAAATCATATTCAGGCATACAAAAGTCATGGCTATAAATGAACGAAAGATTAAGTTGTTGTAAAACTGTAGATGCTGCCACTCATAGAGTTATTAATGCCGAAATAAATCATTGGAATGAGGTGCTTCTAAGAATCGTTGCAATTACCAAAATGCTTGGTAAAAGTTGTCTGGTTTTTCAAGGTACAAGCGACAAGTTGTTTGAGCATAATAACAGTAATTTCTTACAAATAGTTGAGTTACTGTCTGAATACGGTCCCATTATGGAAGAGCACGTGCGTTGAGTGCTCTAAAAAGTAGAGACTAAAGCTCAATATCTTGGGAAAAATATACAAACCGGGATAGTAGATCTGCTGCATCAAAGTGTAAAGTCTCATGTTATTAATGAAATAAAAAAAATCATATATTTTTCCATAATTTTAAACTGTACTCCTGACTTTAGTAAGATACAGCAAATTACTCTTGTAAACAGATATGTTTCAACCAATAAATTTAATCCTGATGTCGAAATTAAAATTAATGAAAGCTTTTAAGGCTTCTTACCAGTCGAAAGATCCACCGGAAAACAAATGTCTAATACTTTAGTTGGAGAACTTCATGACTTGGGTTTAAATTTGCAGGATATCAGAGGCCAGTGACTGACAACGGGTCCAATATGAGGGGCAATAAAGCAGGAGTGCAATCTAGAATTAAAGAATATAATTCGCAAGCATTCAATGTTTCGTGTAGTAGCCATTCTCTCAATCTTGTTATTAATGGCAAAAGCATCCTTGGAAGCCGTTAATTTCTTCAATATGGTCCAAAAAATATATTTATTCATTTCGGCATCTATTTTTCGATGGGCAATACTTTTAAAGCATGTTCAGGGTTCAACTTTGAAAACATGAAGTTACACTGGTTGGTAGGGTAGGATAGAGGCTTTAAACCCTTTAAAATTTTATTTGGGAGATGTATACGACGCCTTGCTAAGCATTTACGAAAACCAAGAAATTGATAATTTAATGATTTAGCCATTTTGGTAATTGAATATGAAATTGCTGATGAAGTAAATTTAAAGATGTAATAAAAAATTCGCTAACTGAAAGTAAGAAAAAAAGTTTTTTTGTGATATTAGCGTATTTGATGTAATCTCGTTTTATTTTCCAAATAATGGCATTTAGATTGTTTGTGTGATAATATCCATCTGTAATAGCATTTAAAAATGTAAGAAAATATGGTTAATTTGTAGCTATGCACAGATATTTTATAATTAATTTCTCTATTTTGTGCAGCTAGATCAAAATTCACTAACTTTATTTATGAATATACGATTTTATTAAAATTAAAATATTTTATTCCATTAAAAATTAATTATTTTTTAATAAAATATATAATTCTACATAATCTTAAGGGGCGGCAATTTGTCTATTTGTCCGGGGCGGCAAAACCGCTAGAGCGGGCCCTGCATACGGAGATAATTAACTGAGGGAAATAAATATTCACATGCTGTTGTGTGTTCTGTTCCTCATTTTAACTGTGAAAAATGCTATGAAAGGAAGGCTACATGGTCAGGCTTGGAACCCTCCCTTCCCCCACGTAGCCCAGCGTAGCCTTTCAGTCAACCCCTCCCCCCCCCTCCCCCCCTCCCCTGCACCGAGCCCCGTAGTTTGTGCACGCTCCCTTACTGATAGTTTGCAATTCACTGCAGACAATTGAATTTGTTTTCGATTGTAAAATACAGTACAAATATTATGCCCAAACGAAATTTTAAAACAAGGACGAGAAAATTTCATAGGTGTAACTGTCCCATCATGTAGTAAATAGCAGATAGAGCGTTTTTACTAATATATAAATGGGCGTGAAATAAAACTAGCAACCAATAGAATTATTCATTTCACATGTTAACGTCCCATTAATGCCTCGATATATTTCTGTAATGCTCTTATCCACTGCCTAGTCTAATCTCGAACGAGTTCAAGTCCACCTCACATCGATCATATAAGGTGCGTTCATTGGTGTGGGGCTATTCATTCAACAGCAATCTGGTAAAGGCTTCTTGCTACCTTGGAATGGAATTTCAAATTGACAGAAAACGCCATAGATACTATTATCGAGAAGATTAATAATTTTTTCTTATAGGTTTATGCCTCCTTTACATCAGAATAAGTAGTGGCAGGAGGGGAAGTGGGCAAGGAATTCGACCGTCGTCTTTTGATGGTACTATGCCATCATTCACCTGGAGCTATTGTGGCAACCATGAAAAAAGTAAATCAGAATGGACAGAAGTAGGAGGAGGTAGCCGATTCTGGGACAAAAGATCTTAAGCCGGCCCCGGAAGAGACTCCACTCGTCCGCGTGACGTCACAGTTAGTGCAGTGTTGCCACATTGACGGCATGACGACCGCATGTTTCAAATTAAACATATATAACTGTTATTTAGTCTTTATTCTAGCTGTTATTTCACTTATATCCAACAATGTTACTCTGAAATCAGCGATATTATTTACGATTGTGTCCTATATGATGTAGATATTCCAGCTGCACAAATGTTGCAATGTAGCATATACACACATCCTGCCACCAGGTGTCTCCACCGAACAGCCGAAGCCACGAGAAACTTCATCTGCGCATGCGCCGGCCAGAGATATTCCACTTCGCCACGAGATCTTCTATCCTTGTCTTGCGGGGGAAAACCCTACCCTAAGGCGTATTTGCACAGTGTTGACATGTACGTACTTGCTCGGCAGCCGAGACCCTGTTGCGACATGCGCGATAACTTGCATAACTGTCGCTAGAGGTCAGCACACGGCAGAGCGTTATAGGCACTTGTCGCTAGATGGCGGGGGTATCCCAATATGCGTGAAATATTTCGACGTTTGTGTGAGCGGCTATTGTTTGCTCGGGAGTCCGACAGGTTACGAAATGGCTCCATTACAGAGCGATACAGCTAGGCTGGTGTGTGTTTGCCATCCACCATTATGAAAGCATAGCTGGGTGCCTGGCTGGCGGACAAAGAAATTAGGGCGTCCAATACATATTGCAGAGTCTCAGGCTTGCAAAAAATTTCATGTGTATTTGTTATTTGTTCAGGTGTCCTGCTATCGGGTTGCGCCATCGAAACCGTTCCTACCGAGCGTGGTGGTGTAACGGATAGCGTTCTGGCCTCGCATTCGGGAGGACGGCGGTTCGAATCCCCGTCCGGGCATCCAGATTTGGGTTTTCCATGGTTTCCCCAAATCACTCCAGGCGAATGCCGGGATGCTTCCTTCAAAAGGCCATGGCCGAATTCCTTCCCATTCCTTGCCCCCATCCTTTCCCGTCTCTAAAGGCCACGTTGTTAAAAAGGGACGTTAAACTGTTACCAAACAACCCCACTCGAAACCGTTCCAGCAGGATACATAGAAATTCACTGCGGTTCAAGAAGAAATTATTACGAGATGAGAATAATTATTATATGTCAGTTTTCGTAGAACAAATATAAGAATCTTTTATGGTAGCCTAATCCCTCGCCAGAATAACGTGTTTTAAAAACGAAAATCGAAAATTTAGTTTTCATTCTGGGTGAACAGAAAAACTGCTTGAGTCTTTGTATTTAATTAAAAAATAAGACATAGACCATGAGAAAGCGTAACTTTTACGTTTAAAACGTGATAATGAACTATGGAATGTCCTGACTTAGCTCAAATTCATATCTATACAATGCAGTTCTGATATTCGAGGATGTTTATAACTCTGAGCGAATATAAAGAGGAAATAAGCATCAGTAAGGTGGGATTCCAATATAATTAATCGTTAACAGCGTTAATGATAGAGAGAATTCAACTAACGACCTCGGCAGTGTTGGGGCTAGAATGCCGAAGGTCGCCGGTTCGAGTTCGGCGGCGGTGTTTAAGTGTTTTGTGAAAAAGCCGTTCCAACTCCTCAAAGTTACGTAATTTCCACGCCTAGAGAGTATGGCGCCAGCTTTACTTGTTATAATTGAATAAAAAAATAATTTGAAAAGCATACATTCTTCCTTTTAACGTTCGATATGGAAAAAAAAACAGTCATAAACTCCAGATATAAAACCGAGTAAGAATTCTATGTGTACCTGTTTTCATGAAATTATTTAGCGTTCTGGCCTTGCATTCGGGAGGACACCGGTTCCGAGCATCCAGATTTGGGTTTTCCATGGTTTCCAAAATCACTCCAGGCAAATGCTGGGATGCTTCCTTTAAAAGACCATGGCCGAATTCCTTGCCCCCCATCCTTTCCCGTCTCTAAAGACCTCGCTTGGCAAAGCTCATGGAATGCAGTGAGGGAAGAATGAATTCATATTAGCATCAGTACGACACCTTATTTCTTTAACTTATCTCTGCTGCCAGTGGTATAAAATATTTAATCACACTCGTAATTGTTGCCATCCAGGTCAAACCTTTGTCGTTTGTCTATCCAGGCCAATCTATGTATCAATTCTGTTATGCTTTCGTAAGCAATCACAAATTGAGTGTCCTTAGCTGTACTTTGTCTAAAATTCCAATAAATCCCTTGTGACACATCAGTGATTGACACCTTTAACTGTATTTTACAGTACAGCACTTATGTTCCAGGAACGAAATACGTCTGTTAATCTTACTAATTTCACCCATGTCGAATCGAAGTACGCCAGTCCTATGTGATAAAAATCGAGTCACGCTAAGCACAGAACATGCCTGAGACCATCGCCTGTAACCAAGGTGGAGATATAGAAAATTTACCCACTTCCTTATAGAAGAAATCCAGTGCACTATTCCTAATTCTTTCACCAAGATCCACCCCTAGCCTCATCGCCAACATACGCCCAGCACTTCGTCAAACCACCTTCTGTTTTCCAATGATTCCCTGATCAGTTACAGACAGGGTTACCTTCTTTTCGTGCGTTAAAGTAAACCAAAAATTGAAAATTCGCAAAGTCTTCTCCTAATCAGTAGCCAGGTACCAAAATGTTCACTTAAGGTGCTTCTACTGCAGTTTTCCAGGAAAATTCGCCCCTTTTCCAGGAAATTATTTTTCAATAAATCAGGACCCAGGAGAGTTCTCCATTCGGTTTAAAATGTTCCCATCTAACGCCAACCTTCGGATTCAGGGCCAAGTGTGACATTTGTTTGTAATTGCATGCTTCGTTCAAGTAACCACGATAAAGTTACCATAATGCTCTTAGCTAACTGATAGTTTCTTGGTCATCAAACAGGCATCATAACCCACATTTTAATAGAAGATCCCCACACATCGACAAGTATCCAAAGGTGCAGACACTAGTTCTATTGCGCCGAAGATAGCACCCACGCTTGAACTGTCGTAAATTGTTAGGTCAAAGTGGGTGTTTGGATATTTTATCCACTCAGGCCTCATCATCTAAAGTCTAATGACAGATTGTGGTCATGGCCAACTTAGGCTCCATACACCACTCAGAATTATTCTGCCAATATCCATTCTAACAGCATTATACACCACATACAGCCCCTGACACTCTTCCAATCTCCCAATGACATCCAGTCCAGTTCCTTTATTAAGGCACTTGCTGAATATTTTCCACTAATAAATCTAGCTGCTATATTTTGCATCTTGCATTTGATGTACAAAAAATGTGGTCTCCATACTACACTTATATATACAAGAAATGGTCTGACTGTGGGTTTGTACCCAAGTCCTTCGCTTCTCTGGTACATCCCCTCATCACCCTCTCTGTTAAACCGAGCGTGGTGGTGTAACGGATAGCGTTCTGGCCTCGCATTCGGGAGGACGGCGGTTCGAATCCCCGTCCGGGCATCCAGATTTGGGTTTTCCATGGTTTCCCCAAATCACTCCAGGTGAATGCCGGGATGCTTCCTTCAAAAGGCCATGGCCGAATTCCTTCCCATTCCTTGCCCCCCATCCTTTCCCGTCTCTAAAGACCACGTTGTTAAAAAGGGACGTTAAACTGTTAAAAAAAAAAACTCTCTGTTAAATGATTTTTGTGTAGTGAAAAACGTGAGAAACACAATTCGTATGCCAACACAAACGGCAGTAAACTGTAAAGAGTACAGTGAAATGGGAGATTGCCTAAGCCTGAAGCAATGGTTAGAAGCACACGTTGATGGTGAGCATAATTCTATAACCATATATTTTAGACTCAAATTAACAGAGGAAGTAGACACACGCACACACTTGTACATGCATACAGCGAGGTCGACAGAACTAACAGCAAGCATCATGGAAACGATGAAGTGGGGCAGAATTGTCGTTACCACTGATTAACTGGGCAGAACTATCGTTAAAAAAATCATCAGACAGACGAGTTTAAGTCAGGTATCACAATACTTACACTTACATGCACAAAGAGAGACGCAGATATACATGTACAAGTCTACAGAAAGTTCAGGACGACTACCTGCACCAATCATGGAAACAAAAAAAAAGTGATGTAGTACTTTCTTGCCCCCATGACTGGCTGAAAAACAGAACTCTCCTTACATATCATCTGCCTGGCGAGATAGAGGGTGTGCAAAAGATGGCATGTTTTCACCATACACCTAAGTATTTACATCATAAATAGTGTTCATCACACACAATTGATTACATTTACCATCAATACGTTTCTCCCATACTGCAACCCTATCTGCCATTCATTAAGAGTGCCCCAGGTACCATGAGTTACAATAGACATTTGACTATCACCAGATACCAGAACCCCTCATATTCATACTAGGTCTCAACCACAAATCCATACGTATCCATGCACAAGCTCAAAGAAACAGGAACAGCAAATCATACATCCAGATAAATGAGTTTAAGGAAGGTATCACCATACTTACGCACACAGACACATATATCCATGCCTTCAGCGAGCTAGACACAACAACCAGCCCCAATCATGGCGACGAAAAAGTGAGGTAGAACCCCCCATGGCTCATAACTGACCAAAAAATCATCAGTAACATATGTTCCAGGCACCATACTCTTCACATCAACATCATCTCATTTATTTCACACTACAGACCTCACTATCATCCAGTATCATGTGTGCTAGGTACAAAACTGTTCACATCAGCACCAACACGTCTATCCCACACCTAAGCTTTTTCTGCCATTCAGTAACATGTGCTCCCCATGTACCACGAGTAGCAGTAGACACTTGGTCATCAGACAGATACCATAACTCCCATATTCATACTAGGTCTCACCCACAAATCCATACGTCACCTCACACAAGCATAAGTGCAGGACCAGAAAAACGAGATAAAGGAAGGTATCACCACATTTACGCAAAAAAACACACAGAGATAGAGATGCATACACACGTACATTTCCATGCCTACAGCGATCTCGACTCAACAACTAGCCCAATCATGGCAACGAAAAAGTGGAACAGAACACCCATGACTGGCCAAAAATCATAGAAAGACACACACACACTCACATGTCAATGCATTCACACAGTTCCATTCATCACCACACATAACTGGAGGAAAGAGACTGAACATGCTAGATCCAAACTGAAGAGTTACAGGATGTGTGAAGTTTGAAATCACAGCCACATCTCGCCCACACCGCAACCCTTTCTGTCATTTAGTAATATGTGCCCCCATGTACCACGAGTAGCAGTAGACACTTGGTCATCAGACAGATATCATAACTCCCATATTCATACTAGGTCTCACCCACAAATCCATACGTCACCTCACACAAGCATAAGTGCAGGACAAACGAGATAAAGGAATGTATCACCACATTTACGCAAAAAACACACAGAGATAGAGATGCATACACACGTACATTTCCATGCCTACAGCGATCTCGACTCAACAACTAGCCCAATCATGGCAACGAAAAAGTGGAACAGAACACCCATGACTGACCAAAAATCATAGAAAGACACACACACACACTCACATGTCAATGCATTCACACAGTTCCATTCATCACCACACATAACTGGAGGAAAGAGACTGAACATGCTAGATCCAAACTGAAGAGTTACAGGATGTGTGAAGTTTGAAATCACAGCCACATCTCGCCCACACCGCAACCCTTTTCTGTCATTTAGTAATATGTGCCCCCCATGTACCACGAGTAGCAGTAGACACTTGGTCATCAGACAGATATCATAACTCCCATATTCATACTAGGTCTCACCCACAAATCCATATGTCACCTCACACAAGCATAAGTGCAGGAACAGCACATCATACATCCAGACAAACGAGATAAAGGAAGGTATCACCACATTTACGCAAAAAAAACACACAGAGATAGAGACGCATACACACGTACATTTCCATGCCTACAGCGATCTCGACTCAACAACTAGCCCAATCGTGGCAACGAAAAAGTGAAACAGAACACCCATGGCTCAAGACTGACAAAAAAAAATCATCATTAACATGTGTTCCAAGTAACAAACTCCTCACATCAAAATCATATCATTTAACTCTCACTACAGACCTCTCTGCCATTCAGTATCGTTGGTAATATGTACAAAGCTAATTTCATAAGTTACCACATACATACAAGTAATTGCAGGAAAGGGTCCCGACACACGACATCCACACTGAGGTGTTACATGATAGGCAGATGATAGCATGTCTTTACAATACATCTCAGTGCTCACCACACATACTTGATTTTTAATGTGCCATCAGTATAGCTGGTGGCTGGAACTAAGCTCTTGACAATTTTTGGTCAAAAGTCATTTGTTAACAGCAGCTCATCAAAGACAAATTTTGGGTGAACCTGCCCAGGCGGGCGCGGCGGGAGGTGGGCCACCCTTCCCCACTGCGGACAGAAATACCGTAATACGCCGGTCTAAAAGCGCGGACCGCGATGGATTACCGGAGTTTTCCGACCGGGACCTACTACCGGTAACCGCATTTTTAGGACCGCACTGAAGACCGGAATTTCATTGCGCTAGTAAGGGGGTTATATGCGCCGGTATACCGACCTACACGATGTACGCGTCCGCTGTGAGGAAGGGTGGCCCACCTCCCGCCGCGCCCGCCTGGGCAGGTTCACCCAAAATTTGTCTTTGATGAGCTGCTGTTAACAAATGACTTTTGACCAAAAATTGTCAAGAGCTTAGTTCCAGCCACCAGCTATACTGATGGCACATTAAAAATCAAGTATGTGTGGTGAGCACTGAGATGTATTGTAAAGACATGCTATCATCTGCCTATCATGTAACACCTCAGTGTGGATGTCGTGTGTCGGGACCCTTTCCTGCAATTACTTGTATGTATGTGGTAACTTATGAAATTAGCTTTGTACATATTACCAACGATACTGAATGGCAGAGAGGTCTGTAGTGAGAGTTAAATGATATGATTTTGATGTGAGGAGTTTGTTACTTGGAACACATGTTAATGATGATTTTTTTTTGTCAGTCTTGAGCCATGGGTGTTCTGTTTCACTTTTTCGTTGCCACGATTGGGCTAGTTGTTGAGTCGAGATCGCTGTAGGCATGGAAATGTACGTGTGTATGCGTCTCTATCTCTGTGTGTTTTTTTTTTTTTGCGTAAATGTGGTGATACCTTCCTTTATCTCGTTTGTCTGGATGTATGATGTGCTGTTCCTGCACTTATGCTTGTGTGAGGTGACATATGGATTTGTGGGTGAGACCTAGTATGAATATGGGAGTTATGATATCTGTCTGATGACCAAGTGTCTACTGCTACTCGTGGTACATGGGGGGCACATATTACTAAATGACAGAAAGGGTTGCGGTGTGGGCGAGATGTGGCTGTGATTTCAAACTTCACACATCCTGTAACTCTTCAGTTTGGATCTAGCATGTTCAGTCTCTTTCCTCCAGTTATGTGTGGTGATGAATGGAACTGTGTGAATGCATTGACATGTGAGTGTGTGTGTGTGTCTTTCTATGATTTTTGGTCAGTCATGGGTGTTCTGTTCCACTTTTTCGTTGCCATGATTGGGCTAGTTGTTGAGTCGAGATCGCTGTAGGCATGGAAATGTACGTGTGTATGCATCTCTATCTCTGTGTGTTTTTTGCGTAAATGTGGTGATACATTCCTTTATCTCGTTTGTCCTGCACTTATGCTTGTGTGAGGTGACGTATGGATTTGTGGGTGAGACCTAGTATGAATATGGGAGTTATGATATCTGTCTGATGACCAAGTGTCTACTGCTACTCGTGGTACATGGGGGCACATATTACTAAATGACAGAAAGGGTTGCGGTGTGGGCGAGATGTGGCTGTGATTTCAAACTTCACACATCCTGTAACTCTTCAGTTTGGATCTAGCATGTTCAGTCTCTTTCCTCCAGTTATGTGTGGTGATGAATGGAACTGTGTGAATGCATTGACATGTGAGTGTGTGTGTGTCTTTCTATGATTTTTGGCCAGTCATGGGTGTTCTGTTCCACTTTTTCGTTGCCATGATTGGGCTAGTTGCTGAGTCGAGATCGCTGTAGGCATGGAAATGTACGTGTGTATGCATCTCTATCTCTGTGTGTTTTTTGCGTAAATGTGGTGATACCTTCCTTTATCTCGTTTTTCTGGATGTATGATGTGCTGTTCCTGCACTTATGCTTGTGTGAGGTGACGTATGGATTTGTGGGTGAGACCTAGTATGAATATGGGAGTTATGGTATCTGTCTGATGACCAAGTGTCTACTGCTACTCGTGGTACATGGGGAGCACATGTTACTGAATGGCAGAAAAAGCTTAGGTGTGGGATAGACGTGTTGGTGCTGATGTGAACAGTTTTGTACCTAGCACACATGATACTGGATGATAGTGAGGTCTGTAGTGTGAAATAAATGAGATGATGTTGATGTGAAGAGTATGGTGCCTGGAACATATGTTACTGATGATTTTTTGGTCAGTTATGAGCCATGGGGGGTTCTACCTCACTTTTTCGTCGCCATGATTGGGGCTGGTTGTTGTGTCTAGCTCGCTGAAGGCATGGATATATGTGTCTGTGTGCGTAAGTATGGTGATACCTTCCTTAAACTCATTTATCTGGATGTATGATTTGCTGTTCCTGTTTCTTTGAGCTTGTGCATGGATACGTATGGATTTGTGGTTGAGACCTAGTATGAATATGAGGGGTTCTGGTATCTGGTGATAGTCAAATGTCTATTGTAACTCATGGTACCTGGGGCACTCTTAATGAATGGCAGATAGGGTTGCAGTATGGGAGAAACGTATTGATGGTAAATGTAATCAATTGTGTGTGATGAACACTATTTATGATGTAAATACTTAGGTGTATGGTGAAAACATGCCATCTTTTGCACACCCTCTATCTCGCCAGGCAGATGATATGTAAGGAGAGTTCTGTTTTTCAGCCAGTCATGGGGGCAAGAAAGTACTACATCACTTTTTTTTGTTTCCATGATTGGTGCAGGTAGTCGTCCTGAACTTTCTGTAGACTTGTACATGTATATCTGCGTCTCTCTTTGTGCATGTAAGTGTAAGTATTGTGATACCTGACTTAAACTCGTCTGTCTGATGATTTTTTTAACGATAGTTCTGCCCAGTTAATCAGTGGTAACGACAATTCTGCCCCACTTCATCGTTTCCATGATGCTTGCTGTTAGTTCTGTCGACCTCGCTGTATGCATGTACAAGTGTGTGCGTGTGTCTACTTCCTCTGTTAATTTGAGTCTAAAATATATGGTTATAGAATTATGCTCACCATCAACGTGTGCTTCTAACCATTGCTTCAGGCTAGGCAATCTCCCATTTCACTGTACTCTTTACAGTTTACTGCCGTTTGTGTTGGCATACGAATTGTGTTTCTCACGTTTTTCACTACACAAAAATCATTTAACAGAGAGTTTTTTTTTTTTTAACAGTTTAACGTCCCTTTTTAACAACGTGGTCTTTAGAGACGGGAAAGGATGGGGGGCAAGGAATGGGAAGGAATTCGGCCATGGCCTTTTGAAGGAAGCATCCCGGCATTCACCTGGAGTGATTTGGGGAAACCATGGAAAACCCAAATCTGGATGCCCGGACGGGGATTCGAACCGCCGTCCTCCCGAATGCGAGGCCAGAACGCTATCCGTTACACCACCACGCTCGGTTTAACAGAGAGGGTGATGAGGGGATGTACCAGAGAAGCGAAGGACTTGGGTACAAACCCACAGTCAGACCATTTCTTGTATATATAAGTGTAGTATGGAGACCACATTTTTTGTACATCAAATGCAAGATGCAAAATATAGCAGCTAGATTTATTAGTGGAAAATATTCAGCAAGTGCCTTAATAAAGGAACTGGACTGGATGTCATTGGGAGATTGGAAGAGTGTCAGGGGCTGTATGTGGTGTATAATGCTGTTAGAATGGATATTGGCAGAATAATTCTGAGTGGTGTATGGAGCCTAAGTTGGCCATGACCACAATCTGTCATTAGACTTTAGATGATGAGGCCTGAGTGGATAAAATATCCAAACACCCACTTTGACCTAACAATTTACGACAGTTCAAGCGTGGGTGCTATCTTCGGCGCAATAGAACTAGTGTCTGCACCTTTGGATACTTGTCGATGTGTGGGGATCTTCTATTAAAATGTGGGTTATGATGCCTGTTTGATGACCAAGAAACTATCAGTTAGCTAAGAGCATTATGGTAACTTTATCGTGGTTACTTGAACGAAGCATGCAATTACAAACAAATGTCACACTTGGCCCTGAATCCGAAGGTTGGCGTTAGATGGGAACATTTTAAACCGAATGGAGAACTCTCCTGGGTCCTGATTTATTGAAAAATAATTTCCTGGAAAAGGGGCGAATTTTCCTGGAAAACTGCAGTAGAAGCACCTTAAGTGAACATTTTGGTACCTGGCTACTGATTAGGAGAAGACTTTGCGAATTTTCAATTTTTGGTTTACTTTAACGCACGAAAAGAAGGTAACCCTGTCTGTAACTGATCAGGGAATCATTGGAAAACAGAAGGTGGTTTGACGAAGTGCTGGGCGTATGTTGGCGATGAGGCTAGGGGTGGATCTTGGTGAAAGAATTAGGAATAGTGCACTGGATTTCTTCTATAAGGAAGTGGGTAAATTTTCTATATCTCCACCTTGGTTACAGGCGATGGTCTCAGGCATGTTCTGTGCTTAGCGTGACTCGATTTTTATCACATAGGACTGGCGTACTTCGATTCGACATGGGTGAAATTAGTAAGATTAACAGACGTATTTCGTTCCTGGAACATAAGTGCTGTACTGTAAAATACAGTTAAAGGTGTCAATCACTGATGTGTCACAAGGGATTTATTGGAATTTTAGACAAAGTACAGCTAAGGACACTCAATTTGTGATTGCTTACGAAAGCATAACAGAATTGATACATAGATTGGCCTGGATAGACAAACGACAAAGGTTTGACCTGGATGGCAACAATTACGAGTGTGATTAAATATTTTATACCACTGGCAGCAGAGATAAGTTAAAGAAATAAGGTGTCGTACTGATGCTAATATGAATTCATTCTTCCCTCACTGCATTCCATGAGCTTTGCCAAGCGAGGTCTTTAGAGACGGGAAAGGATGGGGGGCAAGGAATTCGGCCATGGTCTTTTAAAGGAAGCATCCCAGCATTTGCCTGGAGTGATTTTGGAAACCATGGAAAACCCAAATCTGGATGCTCGGAACCGGTGTCCTCCCGAATGCAAGGCCAGAACGCTAAATAATTTCATGAAAACAGGTACACATAGAATTCTTACTCGGTTTTATATCTGGAGTTTATGACTGTTTTTTTTCCATATTGAACGTTAAAAGGAAGAATGTATGCTTTTCAAATTATTTTTTTATTCAATTATAACAAGTAAAGCTGGCGCCATACTCTCTAGGCGTGGAAATTACGTAACTTTGAGGAGTTGGAACGGCTTTTTCACAAAACACTTAAACACCGCCCCGCCGGACTCGAACCGGCGACCTTCGGCATTCTAGCCCCAACACTGCCGAGGTCGTTAGTTGAATTCTCTCTATCATTAACGCTGTTAACGATTAATTATATTGGAATCCCACCTTACTGATGCTTATTTCCTCTTTATATTCGCTCAGAGTTATAAACATCCTCGAATATCAGAACTGCATTGTATAGATATGAATTTGAGCTAAGTCAGGACATTCCATAGTTCATTATCACGTTTTAAACGTAAAAGTTACGCTTTCTCATGGTCTATGTCTTATTTTTTAATTAAATACAAAGACTCAAGCAGTTTTTCTGTTCACCCAGAATGAAAACTAAATTTTCGATTTTCGTTTTTAAAACACGTTATTCTGGCGAGGGATTAGGCTACCATAAAAGATTCTTATATTTGTTCTACGAAAACTGACATATAATAATTATTCTCATCTCGTAATAATTTCTTCTTGAACCGCAGTGAATTTCTATGTATCCTGCTGGAACGGTTTCGAGTGGGGTTGTTTGGTAACAGTTTAACGTCCGTTTTTAACAACGTGGCCTTTAGAGACGGGAAAGGATGGGGGCAAGGAATGGGAAGGAATTCGGCCATGGCCTTTTGAAGGAAGCATCCCGGCATTCGCCTGGAGTGATTTGGGGAAACCATGGAAAACCCAAATCTGGATGCCCGGACGGGGATTCGAACCGCCGTCCTCCCAAATGCGAGGCCAGAACGCTATCCGTTACACCACCACGCTCGGTAGGAACGGTTTCGATGGCGCAACCCGATAGCAGGACACCTGAACAAATAACAAATACACATGAAATTTTTTGCAAGCCTGAGACTCTGCAATATGTATTGGACGCCCTAATTTCTTTGTCCGCCAGCCAGGCACCCAGCTATGCTTTCATAATGGTGGATGGCAAACACACACCAGCCTAGCTGTATCGCTCTGTAATGGAGCCATTTCGTAACCTGTCGGACTCCCGAGCAAACAATAGCCGCTCACGCAAACGTCGAAATATTTCACGCATATTGGGACACCCCCGCCATCTAGCGACAAGTGCCTATAACGCTCTGCCGTGTGCTGACCTCTAGCGACAGTTATGCAAGTTATCGCGCATGTCGCAACAGGGTCTCGGCGGCCGAGCAAGTACGTACATATCGACACCTGTGCAAATACGCCTTAGGGTAGGGTTTTCCCCCGCAAGACAAGGATAGAAGATCTCGTGGCGAAGTGGAATATCTCTGGCCGGCGCATGCGCAGATGAAGTTTCTCGTGGCTTCGGCTGTTCGGTGGAGACACCTGGTGGCAGGATGTGTGTATATGCTACATTGCAACATTTGTGCAGCTGGAATATCTACATCACATAGGACACAATCGTAAATAATATCGCTGATTTCAGAGTAACATTGTTGGAGATAAGTGAAATAACAGCTAGAATAAAGACTAAATAACAGTTATATCTGTTTATTTTGAAATATGTGGTCATCATGCCGTCAATGTGGTAACACTGCCATCTCGTGAGCGCCCAAAGAACTAACGTGTGACGTCATACGACCTTGGCTGCCCGCCATGCAAAGAACTTAAAAATGTGACGTCACGCGGACGAGTGGAGTCTCTTTACAGTTGTCCAAAGAGCTTATCAGGCTAGAAAACAGGTCTTCCTCCTACTCACGTGTTTACACTTATCATTTTTTATGCAATACATTGCTCTCACAGAAACGTGAATTCGAGTAACCATCATCTCTTCATCTCTACATACCCCTTACAACCCACGTCCTCAATTATCTGCTTCATATATTCTAATCTCTGTCTTCCTCTACAGTTCTTACCTTCGACTGTTCCCTCCAGCAACAAATTAACCAATCCAGCATGTCTCAAAATATGACCCACCAGCCTGTCTCTTCTTTCTGTAAGCTTCTTCCACAAACTTCTTTTCTCACCCATCATTTCCAAAACTTCTTCATTTCGTACTTTGTCTGTCCACTTAATTTTCAGCATTCTTCTGTAGCGCCACATTTCAAATGCTTCAATTTTCTTTCGTTCTGGTATTCCTAAAGTCCATGTTTCGCTATCGTAAAGTGCTGTGCTCCACACATTTTAAAAAGTTCTTTCTAATTCCTAGATCATTGTTTGAAACTAAAAGATTTCTCTTTTCATGAAAGCTCTTTTTGTTAGTTCTATTCTGATTTTTACAACATTCCTGCTTCGGCCATCGGTTGTAATTTTGCTTCCCAAGTAGCAGAATTCACTTACTTCTCCTATACAGTATATTAATTGGGAATTGTAGTTTTCTTTTGCTGTCATCAGTCTTTTGATTGGTTTGATGCAATGCTGATTTTTAATGAAAGCGTAAACAGTTTTTTCCTTCTTCTTTTCTAAGGGTAATTCATCTTCAATTTAAGTAAAAAAAAAAAAAAAATATGAGGCCTACCCTACACACATGATTAAAATCGTAGAACCAAGACAAAAGATCAAAAATAGACATCTTCTTTCCGGAAGAACAAACAGTGGCTTGTGCTTCCAAAATTCATGACAGTGCTCAAATGCCTTATCTGGTTATGACAAAACGCTACGGTTAGCTAGTTCTTTACTAGTAAGGACTACAACAGCGTCAAAACTACATTATTCCTTGTCGGCTATCTAAGCAAAAGGTAATGATGCAATTGGGAAAATTGGCCAAATAGTAGATCAAAAATGGCTTTTTCATCATCCGTAATACTTAATAAACCAACATAATAACCATGAAAATGAATTAGTTTGAGGAAAACGTCGTTGATATGGTGCTCCATGGGGCTGGTTATAGATAACGGTGAATATTGGTTCAATTTAGGATGGCAACAAGCAGTTATTAGTATTATTATTATTATTATTATTTTTAAAAAAAGGGTCTCGTTATTCTACTTGATATAAACATTCCATTCTCACGGATCATATTAATGGCTACATTATGTTGTGTACAGCCAGAGACTATAGTGAAATCTGTTGGGAGGCAGAAGCGATAACTCTGCTACCGACTGGCAAGTGAAAAGTCAGGAGCGTGGAAAACCGCCCTTGTGACGAACGACCGGGGAGCAGATTCGAGGCCATAAAGAAAATTGCTCGCCATCCAGACGCGCCGCTGCGCTGAAGGCAATTCCCAGCGTTCAATTCGCGAGTGTTTATCGGTCGAGTGTCAACTCCAACCAGAAGGTTAAATTGACAGAACCGTCCACTTAATAACGGTGCCTGTTCCCTCTCTAGTGATAACGCTATCTGGCGTGTATATCTTCGGTCCTCGAAACGACATTTCAGATAGACGGACTAGCAGTATCAATTGTCTATCGCAGCGTTTCTCAACCCTTTTCAATCCGCGGAAAAATCTCAAAAATAATTCTGCGAACCAGCATAAACGGGGCCTAATTTTATACTATTGAGTATATTATTAACCATACCTACCCATTGTTATGGCACATACTGCCCTCCCTTAAAGGTCTATATCTACAAAAAAAGACGGCGATTATTTTAATCCTTAAAGCAGCGTCGCTCATTTTGATGCCGACTGGAAACTTATTTAGTGAATAGGCTATCTTGGTAACAATGCAGTCACATCATCGAAATACAGGTTTTTTTTCTTGGTAGTTGAAATATTCTTGGTTTTTAGAAACTTTGTCTGATTGCTTATACTCACTTATTTATACATTATGAGTAAGATATTCACTTTTTATGAACATTTTTTCATTTTTGTTTCTTTTTTTGTTATTTTTTGTTGTTCTTGGTTTACAGCTTTAATTCAGTTATAAGAAAATTTTTAAAATTTTGTCTGCGTACTGCAGGTTGAGAAACTCTGCTCTATGGCGTTACGGGTACAACAGCGCCTTCATTTCTTTCGATATTAGTACAGGTTCAAGGCAAATATCAGAACTAACAAAACCATTCTGTACTTCTTTTATTTTAAATGCACAAAGACTGTACTGTTTACGTTTGATTTTTTTATTCGAAGTAATTCTACTCCCATTTCATTTATTCTTACACAGTTTTGTAAAGGTTCGCCATAATTTAAAAACTCATTTAACTAAATAGACAATGTTAAATTTAATGTCTAGAAAATCCTTATAATATTATAAATGCGAAAGTTTGAATAGATGGATGTATAAATGTTTGGAATTATGTTGCTCAATCACATCTTATTTTCTCAACAGATTTAAATGAAATTTTGGTATATAGTCTTGATAGCAACATAGGATAGTATTCATCCGACAAAAACCTATAGTTCGATTGTGAATTGTCACAGTTAATTCACTTAATGACAACACAAAGAGTCTCCTGCTTATCGTATACCGACAGAAAAGTCGCTCAAATAA
>JARYHS010015215.1:0-11000 GCA_031002005.1 Vandiemenella viatica
GGCCTTCAGTCCGATTATTGTACTTCAATTGAAGCATATATTTTCTACATAGCTGTGAAGCTTAATTTATCAATCTGGTCCTCTAGATAAACCTTTTTTGTTCTTAAGGGTAATAACTTAATAGCCGTTATGATACTTCTGTCAAACTTTGTTAAGAAATATTTGCCTCTTCAGAATATAATAGGAAAATATGTCACAGACATCCATTTCCTTGTTTCACAATTTCAGAGGAAACATATGTTGGTGGTAGGACACATTGGACAGGTGGTAGGAAAAGGTTTCAAAATCCTGCACTTGTTGCAGAGAGTGATAAGGGGATGCACGAGAGAAGTAAAGGAATTGGGTTACAAAACTTTGGTCAGACCATTGCTGTAGTATGGGACCCACATTTTGAGTATCATATACAGGAGTTGGAGAGGGTGCAAAAAAGGGCTGCTAGATTTGTTTCTGGAAATTATCGCAGAATGCAATCAGTGACAGATATGATAAAGGAGCTGGAATGAGATTCATTGCAAGACAGGAGGAGGATGAGGAGGGTAATGGGAGTGTACAGGGCGTATACTGGCGATGAGGCATGGAAAGATATTGCAGTAGGTATGAAGAGCAGTTCATGGAAGGGAAAAGATGACCATGACCACATGCTGGCACTCGATTTCAGGCACAAGGGTGTGGGAAGATTTTATTTTTTAGGTAAGGGTGTTAGGGATTGGAATAAGTTACCAAGAGAAATGATGAATAACCTACCGAAAAGGTTAAAAGAATTTAAAGTTAAAATTTGTAGAGGGCAAATGTTGGTGAGTGAAGAATAGCGGGAAGTTGGGTGTGTAGAGAAATTGCCACCGGAGCGAGTTGTTGTGTCCTGTTGTGCAACAGAGAGCTGAAAGACTTAAACACTGAAACAAGTGGGTATCGATTTTGACAATTCGGGAACTCGGATAGGAAGAGTTCAGGAGAAATAAATTCAAGAACACAAGAGGTTATGATGAACACACTTGTGACTCACGAAGCCGACAATCTCCCTAAGGAAATATCCAGAAATTACGAGAGATACCTATTCCTCATCAGAATCGTCAGATTCTGGAAACATCATAATCGCTGGTTCCTCTGGAAACTCTCCGGTTGCCAGACTACACCGGAAACACCAGTCTAGAAGTATGAGAAACCTAAAGGAAAGATACCACCCCTCGGGAGTAACTAGTGTGGGCCCCTCTATCTGCTGGTCCGTCATCTACCAAGCACCATAGACTTGAAGACCCTATCAGTCAACAACGGCGACTACGGTAACAGTTGTACACGTTGTCTTCTCCGCTGTGTTGATTACTGGGTGGCTCACTCGCCGACTCTCGGAGACCGAAGACTTCCCTCCGCTGCGGCGAGCTCTTTTTTATAGCTGCCCGTGACGCACTCCGCTGCCCTACGCGACCTTCTGGAAGCTTACGCTCGGATTTCGTCACCCACGCGCCACACAGCCCTCTGTCTGATGCAATCCTAGCCTCACACGCGTTCACTGTTGGCTTCCCTTTACTACCTATTGCACCATCTTAACACTTGGGCATTAGGCGTTACTTTTAACACTTCGTAACACCTTCCCCCCATATTTGAGAATTTTGCAATCTCCCTGAGAATGCAAAATTCTCACACTACCTGTCGGCTGTGTGAGTCTCCTTTTTATTACTTTCTTTTCACAAATTACAATAGTTCACATTTTATTTCATTACTTATCTTTTAACTTGTCTTTTATTACTTACCACTATTTCCTTTACTTATAATATCCTGAAAGAGAGAATTTCAATTACATTACACCATTTTCTTTATAACAAGTATTTTTTTTTTTTTTTTTGTCTTAAGAATCTTCTTCTACATTGCCTTATTTTTCTTAATTTGAGAATTTTTCTCTCAGTTTACTACTTCTTATTTCTTACAATATCTTTTCCTTCTAATACTTTTCTTTAGTACTACACTCTCTTATAAAGTGAAGCCTATTTTTACAATACATCATTTTTATAATTTTACAAATTCTTTTCATGTAACGGAATACAATCTTTCTTACATTACAATCTTATATTTTTACAAACATAACCACTGTGACCATATCAGTTCATTTTAGCGCTTATCCGCTTTATAGTAAAACATTACTGGTGCACTTGGTTCATACTTAACACTCTTCTCCGGTGTTAGTATTCGCTCACTAAGCACCGCACCTTCTGCTTCAGTCACATACCTATTCCTCACAGGACCGAAAGTAATTTGTTCACTTTCATCACTGTTCATTCCAGCAGGATGATACCTAACTATACCAGTGTCAGGGTATCGGTTTACAATTTTATTCTTTACACATATTCTGGGGCAGCAGTCATCACCCATTGTTTTACGGAAGAATTTAAAACAATCCTTACAACACTTACAATATCTGCATATACAACATACTATTATTATCATAACTATTCCTGCTCCAAAATAACTCCATATGGGTATCGAATCTAATGAAAACATATTGAACACAGTCCTTTGCTGGTACGCTATTGCGTCCTCTAGCTCGTCTAACTTATGTCCCGCGGCTTTAAGGTCATCTAACTGACGGACCACTGGTTCGATTGGCAAATAAAGAGGGATTTCGGTTATATTTTTCTTTTTCTTGTCTATTAGACAGCAATCTACCTCCATATTTAAGTTTGGGACTATATCATTAATCAGTGCCATCGATCTAACGATATGTTCGGATTGAATTAGTACTTGTGCACCGTAACCCTTGCATTTACTCAGAAACTTAAGTTTCCCTGTACCATTAATTACTACATCTGTGGGCTTACTGTCATTACATAATACTGTGAGCCCTTCTCCTTTTGGTGCTACAAATAACCATTCATTTCCTCTAATCTGTGTCCATACGCTTTCATTCAATACAATAAATTTTTGAATACAATCATCGGGGATTTTGACTATAGGTTGAAGCATTCTAGCTTCGCAAACTTCATGGTCATAAGTTGAAAGCAGCACAAATGTTTGTTTACACACACTATGAATAGCCTCCAGCTTTTTACACTCCAATTGATCACCATTTATTTTAACATATCGCCTTTTGGCGTTATCCATTAACAAGAATTCTTCTTCCGGAGCTATATATGTAAACAACCGTTTCTGGTGGCTTACCTCAACTGGTAGAGGCCATAATTTATAATATTATAAGTCTCGCTATCTACGAGCGGAATATTTAACACATAGCTTAAGATATTTCCTGAAATAAAGACATCTAGGTCGACCACCTTCAGTAAACTGATACCCTCCGGCTTCAGTCAGTTTTATTGGCAATCTTTTGTCTTTAATTTCATCTTTTTATTAACTCTAAATATTTGACCACTTGTTCTGGACTAACTAAATGAGGTTGAAGAATGCCTTTTTGTGCATTTACTATGGCGGTAATAATTACATCATATTCCTTCTCTAATTCACTGAAGATTGTTGTCAACTGTATTAACTGTTCATTCAACGTTACCCATATACCGAGTCTATTTATTCTCTTATCTGTACTGGTTCATATTGATGTATGTGTTCATTTAGTTTAAGTATTCCGGATGTAATTACCCGTTCATTTCTCTCTATTGAATCGACAGTATGATTGAAACTAGTCAACGTTGCCCTTACAATAGTGACTTGTTCTTTTGACAACTTCAATAATTCTTTCTGTTCCTGCTCTAATAGATTTATTTTTGATTTGAAATATGATGCATCATCTTCATCTAACGTCCCAAACAAGACTTTACTTATTTCTCCAACAAAATTTAGGATTCCTCTCTTTCGTCTACTCTGCTCATGTTTAGCTAGCTGCCCAATTAGGCGTGAGAGGTTTCTATCCTACTTATATAATAATCTACCGCCCGCTTCATAGTTTTACATTCTGCAACACTTGTGTTTATTTCTTTAAGTCTTTGCTGACAATAGTCTACTGCTTTCAACGCTGCATCATGCGTAGCTTCAAACTTATGTTTTAAGTCATCTAAATTAAAATAACTCACTACTTTCCAAGTGACCGTATACAAACTCACTGTTCCCTTATGATCGTAGTACAGACCTGGTGATGACCGAAACTTTGTTATTTCTAAATCCTGCTGTTCCATTGCCGATGTACCACCTATCATCAAGATGATCACTGCTATCATGCAAGCTGTTGCCATCTTTCCTGCAATTCAGAAGAATTCTTTTAGCCTATTTGCATGTACTTTTGTAAATTTATTTCTCTTTAATTGTATTACTACGTTTGGCCCGTTAGTTTCCACTACAGTATACGGGCCTCTCCATTGACTGTCCAACTTCTTTGAACGACCCCTTCGTTACACTCTCATCATGCAATAATACTTTATCCCCTGGCTTAAAGACTACCGGTTTTTGCGTTCTGTCATAGTTTTCTTTACTTTTCTCTTTTGCTTGTGCTGTCGCTTCTCGCGCACACTGATGCATAGCCCCGTAATCTTTCTCGCAGCTCAATTACGTAATCATCATAATTGTATATCACTTCTTCCGGTTTCTTTTGCAACACTCCAGGCATGTTACATACTCTACCAAAGAACAACTCATGCGGCGTGTAACCCGTGGTACTATGCGGCGTCGTATTAAAGACAAATACCGCGTATGGGACCCACCTATCCCAGTCTGTCTGTTCTCTGTTTACGTAGTGTCGCAGCATTCCGTTATTGTACGGTGCGTTCGTTCCAAAGCCCCATTACTTGTGGGTGATAACTAGTGGTATGGATTTTCTCTATTCGTAATAATTTGCATACTCTCTTCATAGTATCACTCATGAAGTTACTTCCAAGGTCACTTAACAAAACGGTGGGAATTCCAATCTTAGGATTATTCGCTCGACCAATACTCTTGCTACGTATTGGCATCCTGTTGCTCTATAGGCTCCACTACTAAGAACTTCGTTAAGGCGTCTTGGAATGTGAGCAAATATTTATTCCCGTTTTCGGTTTGCGGCATTGGACCTACAATATCAATATCACAACGCTCAAACACGTGTTCCGGAGTTTTCGTTATCTCCATTGGCATCTTCGTTTTATTTTGGGTAATTTTATTCTTTTGACAGCTTTCGCAATGACGAATGTACTGCTCAATGTCGGCTTTCATTCCTTCCCAAGTACAATATTTCTTAATTCTCGCGTAGGTCCTACCTATGCCCTGATGACAACCTATCGGCGATTCGTGATACTGCTTTAGGATCTTCATCTTCTCTTCCTGTGTAAGTCCTACCTCTTCTTCCTTATTAGCTGATATGCTCTCGGCTGTCTCTACATTATCATTTTCCTCCGCCTCCTCTACGGTTCTTATTCGCGAAAGAGCATCTGCTACTTGATTTCTCTTTCCGCTCTTGTACACGATTTCGTAATCGTACTCTTCCAGCTTTAAGCGGAACTTCATTAGTCTAGACGACGGATCCGAATGCTGTTTACCCACATTAACGGTTTATGGTCAGTGCATACCGTAAATTTCCTACCAAATAGATATGGTCTAAACTGCTTTACTGCCCAACAAATGGCCAACATTTCCCGCTCTATCGTACTATAATTCTTCTCTGCCTTATTCAAGGTTCTAGACACGTACGCTACAGGCAAATCCTTGCCAATTTCGCCTTGACTTAACACGGCGCCAATTGCGTCTTGACTTGCGTCTGAGGTTACAATAAATCGTTTTGTGAAGTCAGGATACTGTAGTACGGGAGGATTCAACAATTTTTCCTTCAATTGTTGAAACGCCTCTTCCTGCTTTGTTCCCCACGTATATGCGACTCCTTTCTTTAACAGCTCATACAATGGCTTAGCAATTTTACTGTAATTGCTTATGAATCGCCTATAGTACCCACTTAAGCCCAAGAATGCCTTCAATTGGGTAGTATTAGTTGGTTGGGGGTAACGTTCTACGGCTTCTACCTTTTCTGATCGGGTTTCAACCCTTCCTCCGTAAGTACATGTCCCAAAAATGTAACTTCCTTGCGCAAAAACTCACACTTGTCTACTTGTAGTTTGAGATTATATTTTCGCAGTCAAAGACATCCTCTAGTAGCATTATGCTCCTCAAGCGTTGGCCCAAAAATTATGACGTCATCTAAGTAAATGAATACTTTCTCACCCTGTAGTCCTGTCAATACAGAATTCATCAATTTTTGGAAGGTATTCGGTGCCGTCTTTAATCCCATTGGCATTCTTTTGAATTCGTAATGTCCATAGGGAGTGCTAAAAGCCGTCTTTTCCTGATCTTTTCGTCTATCAGCACCTGATAATACCCCTTAGCTAGGTCGAGGGTTGTGAATACTTCGCTTTACCTAGTCCGTCTAGTATTTCATCGATCCTTGGTAACGGAAATACATTATTTACCGTCAGATCATTTAATCGCCTATAATCGATTACTACGCGCCACTTTTGCTTGCCACTTGCATCCATTTTCTTTGGGATAATTAATACAGGCGAATTCCACGCACTATCACTTGGTATTACAATATCATCTTCTAATAATTTTTCTATTTCGGCTTGCAAAATTTCCTTCTGCGCCTCGGGTATCCGGTAGGGCCTCAACCGAACTATTTTTCCTTCCGCCTCGGGAAGAAGTTTGATTTCATGCTTGACAGCCTCAGTATAACCCAAGTGATCTCCTGGTAAATGAAATACATCGTTATACGCTGCGCATATACCTAATAAAGCCTCTTTTTCCTCTTTGTTTAAATGTTCTACGCGGAGATTTTCTTTCAACTTACTTAAACGCGACTTTACCTCTGGTCGCTCTTTTCTAATACGTCTTACGTATGCTTTTTCAAATTCGGGCACTTCTTCAGCTGTTATAAGGGGATTCTTTATTTTAACTTTCTTTTCTGTAGTATTAAGCATACTTGTAATACACATTCCATTTCTTACTGATACTAACGCTTCGGGCACATATACCTGGTTGTAACTCTTGCTTCGGAATGATCGCCTCCGATGCATTCCTTAGTGCAATTCGTACCTTTACTATTTTTTCCTCGCGAGGGCCAATTACTATTTCATAATTTCGAGCTTTCCCAGCTCCCACACTTTGTCTACTACCGCGCCTATCTTCTTTCATCGCTATCCCTGTAGCTCTTATTTTTGTGGCTTTTACCACCTCCGCATAAGTGCGCTCTTCCGAATGTACTCCAAGCACATTCGACTTATTTTTCCTTAATTTCGCAGTTCCGACTGCTATCGAATCGGTATCTACCGTATTCGAAACAATACTCCGCCTCTTCTCGGCGTTCACCTTTTCCGGAACAGCACCTACTGTCTTCGGAAACTTTACGTCACGTCGCACAATTCCGTTAGTGGACGGACAATCTCGCCTTTCACGGGGCCTACCGTCTTCGAGTCAGCACCCAGTGCCCTCGGAATCCTTCCGTCGCGTCTCACAATTCCTTTAGTGGACGGACAAACACCATTTCGCGTCGTAATCCCTACGACATTTCTCGAGGCAGCGCCTACTGTCCTCGGGAAATTCCCGTTCCATCCCGCAGGTCCGTTAGCGGGCGGACACATACCACGCATCGCATTCTCTACGATACGCTTCTTCCCATCCCGTCTCGCAGGTCCGTTAGCAAGCGGGCATACTTCACCTGATGTCGCAATTCCTACGACACCCTTCTTACCGCTTCGCTTCACAAGTCCGTTAGTGAACGAGCGACTTTCATCCGATGTCGCAATCCCTGCAACACCTTGCCTAACGCCACGCCTCACAGTTTCGTTAGTGAGCGTGCGTCTTTCATCCGATGTCGCAATCCCTGCAACACCTTGCCTAACGCCACGCCTCACAGTTTCGTTAGTGAGCGTGCGTCTTTCATCCGATGTCGCAATCCCTGCAACACCTACTTTCTTAACACAACGCGTCCACGTTGCGTCATACACGGCCCTTCTTGCGCGGTATACAATCTAATTCGCCTCCCGCGAATATTCATAACTCTTTTTCCGTAATCTATTACGGCCTTATTTTTCGTTAGAAAATCTCTTCCTAACAAACCCTCGAAAGGCAAATCTATGTTTGCCCCAATTATATGAAACTTCTGTTTCAATATCAAACCCTCCGCGGCTTTCAATCCAGGACTACCGAAGCTTCAGTTTGTACTATACTATTACTTATCCCCTTAATTCTAATTTTTTCTCTATCATCACTTTTTACTGCCCAGTTTATACTATCTCTTTTTACCAAGCTTATCTGTGCCCCACTGTCGGCCAGGAATCTCATCGGATTACGCCTTGCTTTTTCACATTGCATAGTCACATATTCATTTTTATCTGTGCAGTCTACCTTATACACTTTGTGTGATATGGCGCAATGTGACCGCTCCATTACGCCACCTAACAGTTTACCGATTTTCGATCTTTTCCTTTCCCGACCATGCATTTTCTCGGCAATCCCGCGCATAATGCCCTTTTCTTTGCACTTATAGCACGTAATTTCACTTGCATACGGTACCTTTTTCTTAAAGGGTGCTGTTTGAGCCGCTTGCCTAGCGCTACTTCTCGTTTCCCGCCGCGTTTCCATCATTCTGACGGCGTTTTCTTTCTCCATCTTGTCTAACTTAGCAAGCACTGCATTTATCGCCTTTTTGTCCAGCTCATCCTCTTTATTAATTATTCTTACACGCCTTTGCGCCCGACAATCCTTGGCTGTATGCCCAGACTTTTTGCAATTGAAACAAAATGGAACAGTTTTTCCTTCTACCTTTGGATTCCTGAAGGGATATCGCGAAACCGGTTTTTCTTTCGCTGACGCTATCGCACTTTCCTCTGTGGCTGCGATTTCCACGGCTTCAGAAAGGGTTATGGTTTCTCCCCTAGCTCGCACAATAGTTTTTATCCGGTCATCATACAACCCTTGAATAAATACGGCCCTTCCTAGCTTTAAAACTAGAGCTATGCTTCCCATCAGCTCCTCTTCCGTCATTACATTTTTTATTGCTTCTCTGAACTGATGTTGGAGAGCATCTATACGCGAACCCCATTGCGCAATACTCTCCCACGACTCTTGTCTACTAGCAAACATTTTACATGCATAAAAATCAAGAGTCCTCTTACTGCCATAATTTTCTAACAAGATTGCACGAACTGCCGGCCAGGTGGTAGTCAGATCTCGACAAGAAGTTTACTCCTAGGTGCCCCTACAATTTTAGCCTTCACAAACTTTAATAAAATTTCTTTTTGTTCCGGCACAATTAATTCGAATGCTGAATCTACATTATCCAACCACTCATTTAATCTCGTCTTTTCTCCGTCAAAAGAATCTGGGATCAATTTTATCACTTCATTCAAACTAATGTACTGCCTATGGGTTGACGACTGCGCGCCCTGACTGCCTGACACTGCTTCGTTAGGCATGCTTACAATTTTGCTTTCTCACCTGCTGAAATCAACGTGCTGTGTAGCGATGAGATGTGGATGTTGCTCCCGACGTGACGTCGTTGTCGTGTTGACGCGCTGTCCGCTCGACTGCGAAGTTCTGCTGTGCTGGTATCGATCGGCTGCCGGCTGCTGGCGACAGCTGCTACCTGTTGCTCCCGCCGGTATTGATCTGCTGCTGGCGACGGCGCCCCAGCTGTGTTTCGGCAGCGTTGCTATCATCGCGTCCCGCGTGATGTCGCGTACCGCTCCCCGTAGACGACCAATGGATCCTCTTCTTTTCTTCCAATGTCGCCTCGTTGCGCAATCTTGCTAGTCGGCTTCGTGCTCAAAGCCGTCAGTCTTTTCCGACTTCGGGCTGAGAATTTCTGAAAACCCTACTCCTATTCCTCAAATTGCGGCCTGTAATCGCTGCAACGTACTGACCTTTGGGCCAAGGTTGGCTAAAACTCTGTCAGTCGTCTCACTGGTTTTGTGGCTTTTCCGGCCAAACACTCGTAGCTTTCCCAGGCCAACCCCACACCTGACACCAAGAAAATGAGGGTCTCTGTTGCGTCCTGTCGAAGAACTTGTGCAACAGAGAGCTGAAAAGACTCAGAAACTGAAACAAGTGGGTATCGATTTTTACAATTCGGGAACTCGGATAGGAAGAGTTCAGGAGAAATAAATTAAGAACACAAGAGGTTATGATGAACACACTTGTGACTCACGAAGCCGACAAACTCTCACTGAGAATACTCAGAAATTACGAGAGGTACCTATTACAAGGGGTACTGCCTCAGCATTAACATTTCGACAACGTCGTCAATAGTCGTGTCGGTCCACCCAAAACGTCGGTGAAAGAAGTTTACCCACCACAGGTCACTCCAAGAAAGGCCTGATAGGAAATACCTCTCCGTCTGAATCAACTAATAGCAGTTCCTTCTGCCAAAGATCCATAAAACTTGAAGAGCCTAACAGTAACAACGGCGACTACAGTAGCAGAATACACGTTGTCTCTCCGCTGTGTTGTGTACTGGCTGGCTCACACTCGCTGGCTGCCGAAGACGGAAGGCGTCCGATGAAGTAGTCCCTCCCACTGAGGCGGGCTCTTTTTATAGCAGCGCGTGACGCGCTCCGCTGCCCGACGCGTCCTTCTAGAAGCTTACGCCCGTATTTCATCACCCACGCGCCGCGCAGCCCTCTAACTGATGCAACCTTATCCTCACACGCCTTCACTGTAAGCTTTCCTTGCTACCTATTGCACCATATTAACACATGCGCGAATCCTAACACTCAGGCGTTACTTTTATTACTTCGTAACAGTAATACTACAGACGGTTAGTGTTTCTCATATGACTCGTCAACATCATCGGAGGAGAAGAACGAGAAACAATTTGGACATGGCCTTTTGAAGGAACCATCCTGCCACTCGTGACGGAAAATTAAATCTGAATGGCAGGATGGAGTTTCGAAACCCCCATTCCTCCCGATTTCGAGACCGGAGCTTAGCGGTTCTCGCACCACGCTCGCTAATACCACACACATCCTCAGACACGTGCCGCCACAGACACAACATTCTTTGGAGGCGTCCATTAATACGTGGGGGTATTTTCCGGAATTCCGGAC
>JARYHS010015217.1:0-31002 GCA_031002005.1 Vandiemenella viatica
GTGAATATTACCTAAAAGCAATTTTTATTATCCATTAATCCGGTATAACTACATGACAGATTACAGAAAGATATGTACAAACTTGTTTAACTGCAACTAACTGAATAATGGGATACTCTAAGAATAACTGTAATATATCAATAAAAACCACCAGCACTATAACAACAATAAGCGATATTTGTGATTCAATATAATATTACAGGTTTTAATAGCAGCTGTAACTGTTATAACTGTAAGCAAGACAAAATGTAATATTATAGAATTAATTAGACAGTAAGTCAAAGTGTAATGGATCTGTATGCCAAATTCCTTGCATCCAAATATTTTGTACAAATCTCAAACACTATGTAATCAACAACGTAAAAATTAATATGTAGGACCTAATTTAGTCACTAAGGCTGTATAAATGAAGGGTAAATAAATTAAAAGAGTAATAATGATAAGCATGTTGAGCTGTCTGTATGGTTTAATTAGCCTAATGCCACTTGGGAAATAACCCTTACAACGCCTGAAAGCTATCTTCGATGTACACATGTAGCCATCTCAAGACACAGCAGAACTGACCGCGCTCTACTGTCAACATCTACCGAGTTTGTAATACGTTTGTCTATAATCATCCAGAACTAAAATACCCACAAACGCCCCGATCTATGAAAATCGAAACGATTCTCATCTTCTTTAATACAATTTAATCTCATTGTAGTCTGTTAAATCGTAAATGCATTTAGGTTAATAAAACTATTTGCTCTGGTGTTTGTGGTATGAAATTAAAATCCTTGAGATTTATTACATTAATTTCATATTCAAACATTGATAATCCAAATCAATCTTTTTCTTTATAAAATCTGTTATGTAAATAGCTTAAATAGCTGTACCCTTCATGTCAATATTAAATTTCGAATAATTACTACCGCACTTAACAAAACATTAACTTCTTCTGTATAGTACATTTCAGTCATATACGATATCATCAAACAGTAATGGTAATTCTATAACTGATACGACAAAAACACAGACACACACACAGCCATACAGAAACTAATATATGTTCTGTGTGTGTGTGTGTGTGTGCTGTCACTACCATTAATTGTATTGAGCTGTGCACTTAAGTTTAAATGAAATACAAGACTTCTGGGTGGTAAGATCTCTTTTTAACGCCGGTGTGGTGGTACAAGGCCACAGGCCAGAGAGGGTAAACGTGCTAGTCTGTGGCCAGCGTAACAACACACTTATCACTTTGGGTATTAACGGTTCCCTTATCTCTTTCACGCCTGACATCCTCTTACAGCACACTTCATTTGGGTTGTGAACTCTGTCTGAGGCAGGAAGCTTCCTGCATGTATCCTAACATGGCAGGCTGATTGATCGAGTTCTCTACCTGTGTAATAGTCGTTCAGACGGATACCAGTAATAAATGTTACTAATGTGTAAATTAGTAAAAATCTAAAGAAGTTTTAACACGGCTGATAACATTTTCTTTTCTAAATGTTCCGTCCCTGAAACTCATACGAAATGTGTTACCTCAGACTCACACTAAATGTATTAATAATAACAGTGAGCTCAATTGAATAGCTACAGAAACATGATGCATTTCAGTAAATAATTCTTTGTGTTATACTGTAGTAAATTAATTCAAGTGTCGCACAAGTTTTTAACACAGTTGGAGACATGATCGCATGTAACCTGCTAATGCAATAAGGAAGCACATGTCATCTGTCAAATTCATTGTGCTTTTAATCTCATTTCGGCTGTTGACTATGAGATGCATATTTTTCTGCTCTTCAGGCTCAACAATATGAATACATTCATTAATACCACAGCTTGAAAACTTTAATATGCAGCCATGTATATAAGGTGTTTAGAATAACATTCTCCGACTGTGTCAGCATGTCTGAATAACGTTAATTTGAAATAAAAAATTAAATAAATAATCATCTTCTGGTAGAATTTTTCCCCCTATTGCTGAAGCACTAGAACCAGAGAGTATAAGGCTAAAGATTCCACATATACTGTTGGCGATTTTAAATTAAATAAAAAAAATCAATTTCACTAAAACAATTTGATGATTTAAAGAAGGCTTCACAGAAAGTTAGTAAATGAAGACACCATTTACGGTGGTTTGTGATATTTCAAATTATTTATTTTTTTTACTAAATTAATTGTGACTAACGAAAATATAAGATAAATTACCAAACACCGAGCGTGGCTGGTAACCGGTAACGCTCTGGCCTCGCATTAGGGAGAGGCGTGTCACAGGAAGCCTTTTGATGTCTTTATACAGTTTTTATTATCATCCGTGAGCTAAACTAGAAGAAGATTGTTCTGCACAATATTCGGATGTAAACTTGTGACCGTGTGAAGCTCAGTTGCCGAAGTACCGGATAGGAATGTTAGCACTATTATTAGCAAGTTTGAAAGCCATTGAGATTAAGCGGCCGCTATCTCTTACTTAGGGAAAGATTTATAACTCTACTTAGGAAACGTTCTCATAGAAAGGGTTTGTTGCTCGATAATAATAAGAATTTCATTCCAGATACAATGTAGAAATTCGTTTTGTTTGATCCGTATTTCACTTTCTTTTTCAATCGGTCAGGAAAGATATGCCTGTACATTACTCGTCCACGTGAAGAATGTACCTGCCAACAGCTAGTGCCCAATAAAAATCAGTAAACATAAAGAGAAAACGAATAACAAATAGGAAACAAAAGAATTTTGTTTAAGTAGCTACTCTTGGACATTACCCTTGTCGAGGCAACCTACAAACATTGTAATCGACAACAGGCAGCAGCCTCTGGATCCGGGCCAACACAAGCTCAGACGAAAGCATATGGATCCAGATACAATTTATTTACCAATCACAAGGACGTTTCTATGATACGGTAGCGGCACCTACATAGAATATTCTAAGAAACTCTAAAATATTCGTGCTATTTCTTGTTCCCAGCATTGATGGTTCCTTTCGATAACTAGTTTCTTATCGATGTGCTGTTATCATCATCAACAATTGTCAATATACTAAAAGAGGGAAGTCCATGATGTAATCATTGTGTGGATTGCTTGAAGTTGTACATTCATCGAGAATTGTAGCCACTGCAGAGGTGGGTTGCCCTGCAAACTCATATTCTGACACTTGTGTGGCCAATCCACCATATCTTATCTCCAGGCCAATAATGCTTTTAAAGAGAGAATTATAGTTTTTGGAGTGCAAACGGGAACTTGAAGGTTACAGAAATCCACCTCAATTCGCGGCCAGTCTTAATGGTGTACACATGCTAGTATTTCAGCCTAGTTCAAACATAATACTACCATTTCTTTAACGCTACTGAACAATGGTTAATCATGTTTTATGCACACTGAGCTAACTTCATCAACAGAATTATTCATTTTATCGTGTGTAACCTCACGGCAATATGAGTTAAAAGTAAGCCGAATTATAGCTAAACGAAAAGGTGTAATGGTACAGCGCTTTCGTGCTGATTGCATTCGGGTTAAAGTGGTGCGGCCACAGTACGCGCTTTTCATTAGAAGGAGAAGGAAGAAAAGATTGAACCGGACTTCATATTAAAATCTTCCCCGGCCCGTTGAATAATTCAAAGTGCAGTGCCAATATGTATGCATGATCTTAAACTTTGATGCAAATTGCCGCGCAAGAATTCACATCTAAGTGAGCAGACATGCACATCACAGGGAACGCTAAATATCCAGTGCATACATATTGCGCATTGTTAAAAGCTTCTGAAGTAGTACAATAGTTGATTCGGCACAAATTACTGTGTTCTGTTTCGAAGTTAATTTTGTTCTATTTTTGTGATGCTGATATTAACCCTGCTTGATAAGGTGCACAAAGTGACAAATTTTATTGGACGTTGTAGAATAAAAAGACGACTGATGAGAAATGATTCGGGACGCTGGATATAAATAATTTCACAGTTTAATAGCGCTCGCAGTTTCCAAATCATTAAATCACAACGTGGTGTTGAAACTAGTCATACTGGTTCTTTTTTATAGAAACGAAGGTATTATTCGATTAAAAAATAATCATACAATTTTTATTACTCTCATGCCCATTACTCAGATGATGATCTTAAATGTTATAAATTTACCGCTTAAATCTTTGTAAGAAATACAATTCTACCACGCAAGCTATCCACCCTGTAATATCTCATTTGATCACAGAAAAGGAAGATAATATTTACTAACAGTGTAGTTAAATTCTTAGGAACAGAATTTCCGTCTGTCAGTGATATGATAACTGTTCCAAATCTTACTACTGTTCATTATAAAATAACAGAAATTGACATAATAGGAAAGAATAACGATGTAAGCACTAAACCGCGATGTAAAACAGATCATCAAAGTCGCTTTGCTTAGCACAGTCGTGAAATAAACAATATTAAGGAAAACGTAAGCATTTTCTTACACCGCACTGTATACCATAATAGATTTATTTATGGAAATTTATTGATATGACATCTGGTAGTTACTTTTCCTGAGGCAGATGCTGTAGTCTTACAAACAATAGTCGAGTTGCACGACCGCAAATGTTGTGTTTCAGCAACTGAATCACTCGGCTATTTAGTCTAGAGAATTTGATCTAAATACAATGCCGAGAAAACTTCCAGTCTTACGTAGTGTAGTTACATAATTTTCAATACATGTATTCTTAATCTGTGCTGTTATGTAAAAGTTATTGAAAATCGATATTTTAACTTATTAAGCTAATATAAAGGTGTTTACTTCTGACAGTTACTTTGCATGCTTAAAATGAGATTCTATGAAAAATTTAAATTGCATAGTGGATTAAACACGGGGGATAAATCCAAATGCTATATTGCTCTGTGTAAGGCGAAGCCAATTTGATTAATCTACGGGACTTTTGTACAGTCGCAATGTTTCTAAAATAATTAATAATTTCTTCTTGGGCTGCTTGTTCAGAAGCATTAAAAAAGACAACGTTGAAAATTATACCATTTTTCCTGCGAAATTTGTATGAGAATAAATTAATGAATTTTCCTCTTTATACCAATCATTATTTATTTTTAAAATTTTTTATTATTTTTAATCATAAATAAATTTCAACTAATTAAGTTTTTAGGTTACTGTTATCAAAATACTGCAGGTCTTTTATTCCAGATGTACTGTTATTCTCAAAATAAAAATCGTGCTCATAATCGCCTAAATATGGAAACAAATATACTAAAACAATTATTTTATAGCCTCCCTTAAAATTTTTTTTATCATAGGTTAAAAACTGAAAACGATAGGCTAACATTTTTCTACGAGATAATGCACATTAGATTTCCACCACTTGTAACATGTGCCAAATGGAATTATACATTCTGAAATTATATATTAGTTCCTCCATCTCTGATAGTATGGAAATAGTGGTATATTAGTGTAAAAACCTGGTTTAAGAATTTTCAAAAATAAACCATACGGAAGGCGTTTACGATACCTGTATTTAAATACAATTTGTGTGTCAGATTCGTTGTTAAACTACAAATGAATTAATACGCAATAAGCCTTCTTGCGCGATACTCCAAATAGTTTACTTACTACTACGGGGAATAATAAATTTGCCAGTATAAATCACACATCAGAGTTATGGAGTTTTTTGAAGCATAAGTCTCAATTGTGTGTTTTAATGAAGATACAGGAATGTACCAAATCATATTTCCGTTACTCATCATTAAATGAATAATTCAGATTAAAACGGAACATGGGCCTACTGTATATTTTTTCAGTATTTTTTATACTTTGGATTAGTCATCAAATCTAAATTAATTAATGATCTAAACTGTTCTATTTGATATCGAAAAAAAACAACAAATATCATAAAACCTTTAAGCCACTTTGAAGCAGAAAGAAGCTCCTGACTATGGGTTTTGCATTGGGGGATTGATAAACAGAATAGAAACATAAAAAATACCATATTGCGGCAGAGTAAAACATTCAATGAAACCGTGTGGCTGGCAACAAGAGGCCGCTCTATGATAATGAACAGCTCATAGCTCTCTATCAGCGAGTCATCTGTGTGCGTACTCCCCGAATAGGGATCACGCTGCTTGCATCTAGAGTCCAGTATGTGCCACATGATTCTGTTGTGTAGAGCCTACAGCCAGGCAGAATTATAAAGGTAAGTTAGACATATTTCTCTCGTTTTTAGAACGAAAAAACTAATGATAACTCTGTAGATGTGTCATATTTGTGCAATAGTTTTTAATTTTTCTCGTTCTTTTTGTATTTTGCATTGTTAGGAGGAAATCCAAAGAAACGTATTTAAAAAAAAATTCTGTTTGGGCATAACAATATGTATTTTCATTGATATACAGGTTAAACTAATATTTGTGCTAAACTAATATTTGTGTATATTCAAATTGCTCTGTCAATAAGGCAAACGTAATTTTCAAACAGATTCTACTACCAATAAATAATTCTTCGCAATCTCACTTCACATACCATAACATGTCAAGCATCAAAGTACTAATGCTCCTTATTAATTAAAGCAACTGAAATTTTCTGTCGCATTGAAGTTATAGAAAAATAATAAATGAAAGTATTTGCTTTTATAAACTTTGATTTTAACAGTTAGATATTCAATGCTTTTAATTGCCTGTAAATTATTATTATGCATTACTGGGGTTGTTAGTGGTCTGGTGGCTCATTTTGTTAGGCGTATGGTTGGAGATAGGAAAGTCATAGGTCCAAATCCTTATCTGGATGGGGATTTTCAAAGACACATGTCCTGTCTTTTACCTATGGTTCAGCTTACCGCGTAATGTGAAGTACGCTAGGACGCTTCCATGGTTGGAATTCCACGTTCCGCGTTAATCCTTAGCTCCACTACACTTGTTAGGATTACCTGCTAAGGTTAAGGCGGCCACGGTAGGACGGAATGCGCAGTCAATAAAAACCTTGTAACAAGGCTATCACGCGCGTTTTAATCGGGTTGTTTGTTAATTAGTGTGGAGTGACAAATTAGTAGATAGTAAATTATTTTTTTCGTCACGCTGACATAATCCATGAGGACTAATACAGTTTCCAAAATTATTTTGTCTGAAGACTTTATTTATACTTTAACTTTTTTTCATCATTAAGCTATCTGTAGATAAAACCAGAACACATTTACCTCTTTAAGTTCGAATGTGAACTATAATACTTGACCTATTTTTAATTTTATTTGAGTGGTCATTTCTGGAGATTTCTAGGTGAACCTAAATACATTGTTTTCTTTTTGTAACACAGGTTTGAACATAAATTGAACTAAAATCTTGACTGTTAAGGTGTAAAATCAGGGCAAGTTTTTGCATCGACGGGGTAGTATTTTTTTTTCCAATAAAGAAAAAGGTCTGCATATGTGTAAAATGTAGAATACTACTTGCTAACAGAGTCTCGTTTTAACATTTAAATGAAGTTTTTGCGTATCATGCTTCAGAGAACACGAAATAAAGAATGAAATAAATTGTGCAGAGGCCCCGGACGGTATAAACACCAGTGTTGCAAAATCCTTACAGCGGTCTCGCCTGAGGTGATATTGACATGTCCAAAGGATGGAGGAAGAAAGAAGAGCAAAGACTTACTTTAATATGAACATCCAATTTAAAAGACATGTGGGAAGGTCCAAAAAGAAATTGACAGACCAAATCAAGAAGCATATAGAAAACTTAGTACGTGATTTGAGGACTATTCATGGACAGGATGAAGTGGAAAATGCTAATGACCAGCACCCGGCTGACTAAAGCTGGCGAATGATGATGATGATGTTGATGAAAGGCTAACAGAAATTTATATTTTGGAAACCCACTTGGGTTCATTTCCACGTATCTAAGTACAACAGACTTTTAACAAACAAGTTAATTGTCACTGAAATGATTTCTGTGAAATTTTGCGAAACAACCGGAAGCAATGATTTCTATCTCCCAATTGTAAGTTGGTTTTTCTGCCTTAATTTTAAAATTGCAATACTACTACATTTTGCTCTGCAGAATTGTTTAATTATCTGTAGTATTCTGATGTTTATTGCTGGTCAATATCTGGCTGACAAGCGTATGCAATATATCACAAACAGACGTTGCTATTAACCTAAAGGTCAATTAATTGTAACCGATATATATAAGCTGGTGTGTGTACCTAAACACACAATTTTCTCCATGGCCACCTGCTGCCACCCACTCGCCGTTGTGATTGCAGATGGCTCCTTTTCTCCTGCTGTTAGTAAAGGAGTTTGTTCGCGGTGGATGGAAGAGGATGGGTGATGTGTAATCTTTATAAATAAAAATACAGTCAACGTTTGTTTTTGTTCTCAAAACTCGAAAAGTTTTAAGTCGATTAACTTAAAAGTTTGGAAGAATATGATGGGCGGCACGAAGAAGATTTTTAATAGCAAAAAATCCAAATACTACCCCCTCTCCTGCTTTACATCATTCAATTTTTATACAATCCCACAATATTGTTAACCTTTGTTTTTCAAAAAAACAACCTCTCTTTCCCTTCCCACCTCCTTAATTTTGCCAATGTTCTTTATGGATACCCACAGTTTTTATTTGATATCTATAGAACTTTGTATAAATATACCTAAAAACAAACAGAAAAATACTGTCTACATTTGGTTACCAGAAACCAAACCCCTCTCCCCGTTTGTACCCCCCCCCCCTTAATTTTTGTCAATGGTCTTTATACAAAGCTGCAGTGTGTATCCAATTTTCAAGGAACTCTGCACATGTATACTTTAAAACAAGCAGAAAATACTGCCAACATCTGGTTTAGAAAAACCCACGTCATCTCCCCCTTTCCACCCATTAATTTTTGTCAAAGTTCATTATGCATACCCACAGTTTTGATCCAATATCTATGGAACTATGCACACGTGACATACAGAAAAATACTACCTACGTTTGGTTTACAATAACCCAACTATTTACCACATTTAATTTTAGCAAATGTTCTTTTACCAAGCTACAGTGTTTACCCGATGCTGATGGAACTTTACTGACGTGTACTTTAAACAAAGACAAATACACGGTATACATTAGGTTAACAAAACCCCACTCACTCTCCCCCATCACCCTACTTAAACATAATTTACGTTTGAAAACATTCATTTTTTTGCAAATATCTCTAAAATGGTAGGAATTTGGCCAAAATGTCTAAAAAAAAAAATACTTTGGAATCTTCTAGAATGTACAAGAATGTTCTTGAATTCACTAAACTGTTAAATTACGTAACATTTTTCAGCTATTAAAAATAATATAAATACTTTATATGTGATATATTTTGTGTTTAAATCGATTTTGGCGGTACTTTCACTGCCGGGTTGCTGTTTTGGCAGGGAGTAACATGGGTTACTTTTTATCCCGGAAACATTTAAGATTCGATGCAAAAACGCAAATACCTTAAAAATTAATGGCAATTACGAAGTAAGTCGTGGGTACCAGCTAGTCTACTTATAAAATACTCTTCATGTTCTTCTTACTCCTACTTCGTGAAATCCTATTTTACCGGAAAAATGTGACTTCTCTTTTTGTCAGATGATATGTTACTAATCTTTACACGTGTGTGTTTTCCGGGAAGGTGGGAAAATCATAATATTCTCCTTCTGTATGAGAAACTTAAATCCATATTCGGTGTATAACAATTGATTTGGTTGTGAAATGTGTAAACTTGAGGCGCAAATTGTAAGGCTGGTACCATTCCAGCATTTGTCTGTGTGTGTCGAAAACTGCCTAAAAACCGTGCTCACGACGTGCTGTCAGACCTTCTTTTGCTGTACCCCACCTGTCCAGTATGGCGCCACTGTCAACTCGCACAGCCGAGCTAGCGAGTACTACTACTACTACTATTACAATTACTCCGCGATTCACTAAAAGTGTTTGGCGGAGGGTGCATTGCACCTATCAGGAAAGGTAATGGTATGGAAGGGATATACGGGATATGGCAGGTGGCGCCCATGGGCTATTGTGAGGAACCATCCCAGCATTCGCCTAGAGCGATCTAGGGAAACCATGGAAAACCCAGATCAGGATGGCCGGAGTGCTTTATCGGAAGCTACTCCTGTCCGATTTTGTGATTACTCGCCCGGTAAATCCATTCTATTCCATTCCCTAATCGCTCGTGGAAAAAATGAGTAGAGAAATGAATCGGTTCTGGCCCTGATTTCTCTTATCTTATTTTCGCTGTCATTCCGAGATATGAATGTTGCTGGTAGCAATATTTGTTCGCTGTCATTCCGAAATACGTCAGTCAAGAATTTTTCAATTAGCTTCCGTCGAGAGCAACGCCTTCGGTGCTCCAGGTCTTCCCAACCTAACTCCTTCAACATCGCACTTACGCTTTCCCCACAACTATATATACCTGTCACGAATCGGGCGGCTCTTCTTTGGACCATCTCTATTGCCTCCATTAATCACTTTTGATGGGGACCCCATACAGAGCAACAATATTCCAAGTGAGGCCTCACTAATGACTTGTACCCAATCGATTTAACTTCCGGAGTGCAGTGTTTTAAATTACGACCTAGAAATCGAAGCATACGATTTGCTTTCCCAATTACATTCTCGATGTGCTCATTCCACGACAAATTATTACGAATTGTTACCCCTAGGTATTTAGCGGAATCTACCGTTCTAAGGACAGTGCCATTAATTGTATATTCAAAGCTAAATGGTGTCACCTTTTTACTTACACGCATGACTTGGCACTTTTTAGCGTTTAACTCCAACTGCCAATCTTTACACCACGCAATTATTTTCATAATATCGTCTTGTAACAAAGCGCAGTCGTCCTGGGTTTTGATTTCACGATAAATAATAGCATCATCGGCAAATAATCTTTTCATTCCCCTTATTATGTCGCACAAATCATTAATGTATATGAGAAATAACAGAGGCCCTATCACGTTTCCTTGGGGAACCCCGGACCTCACTTCGGCAAATGATGAACGCTCACCGTCGAGAACTACACACTGTGTTATGTCCTTCAAAAAGTCTGCAACCCAATCACATATTTGTCTAGATATACCGTAACCGCGAAGTTTCCTAAGTAACCTAGTGTGAGGCACAGTGTCGAAAGCTTTTTTGAAGTACATCGAACATAACTCTGCTAAATAATGGTCTGGAAACAATGATACTTGATATTTAGTAACGCAGGCATGTGTTTACAATGAGATAATTTTAAACCCGTTATTTAAATCCTAAACGTCCGGCATCTATTTTTCAATATTATTTTGTAGCTCCAATGATAATTGAGATATATGCGTTCAACTGTGTATTCATGTACCATAAAAGATATTAGTTTCCGCTCGTTAGCTAATTTAATGCCAAACAGATAGCAGAAAACTTCATTTTAATTCCCAACAAACTACTCAAATATCTTTACTATTTGTATGTGACATTGTTTGTCGCAATAATTGCTTACACACATTAAAAAAAATATAAGTAATTCGAAATATTATCTCATATTACTTAACACACTATTAAAACTATAATGAAGTTCACTGAGATGATTGTAGTGTCCTTTAAACCATCACTTCACTGGACATGTGTACATAATACGGTGCTCGGATTTAAATTTACGGACCAGCGTTCAGGCTATACTAATTACGGTTTACCGTCGGTTTCCCATTCTAACTTAGACGGATGCTGGAATAAAGCAACTAAAGCACACATTAAGCTCTCTTTGGTTACATAATATTTAATGGCCTAATCGTGGACAGAACATTCAGTTTAGAGAAATATAGGTAGACTAATTTATGCCTCGATATCTAAGATCCTTCGTTTGATCAAATTGTGAGTCAACATCAACGATCATTTAGGAACTGTTACTCATTTGAAGTAATTTGTTGAGTAATTAAAAATATGTTTCTCTAAAAACAACTTGTTTTTATTTCCTTACGATCCTGCAATAAAATTAACAATGAACTGAACGGCATTATTACGAAAGCAACGAATTTACATGTTTGAACTTGGATGTAAAGTAAAGCTATCTATTCGCGGGCAAACTTTAGGACATTCTTGTACGACTACTGTAGGATGCGCTTACCCATTCACGCTATTAGAAAGAGTCCAGCAAAATGTTCGAAGCAGTCAATTCCACTCGAACTTCCGTGCGGCACACCAGTTTCATTAACGCATACTCGTACGATGTTTTCTCCAATAACGACCCAATGCCATAGCTCCTTGCACGGCAGTGTTCTGTGTTGATTGTATGAGAGTCCAGCAACATCCAGCTCGTCCTACACATAGTCCTGCGACCCCTTTCACGGACCATTAAGAGTCCTTTGTCGGAAAATGGGATCATCGTAAGTCCTACAAGTTGAACTGTGAATGGGCCACTAGAGTGATGGAAAGGCATATGGTGGGCACGGAGATGCGCGATGGTGTGGCCTTGTGCTTGACGCTTGAATTAGTCAAGCCGCCAACTCCGCAAAGTTCAGACGACAAAGATTGTTTTGTTTAAGCGTTCCTAGTTAATATGAGAGATAAGTCTTTCCCGGCGTATCTTTGATATAAATTCTTCGCGGGTTTGCTGCCGGATTACATTTTCTGTTGACGAGCTTTCGGCGACTTGCACTGCCGCCATCATCAGGTCCTTTAGATACAACGGACCTGATGATGGCGGCAGTGCAAGCCGCCGAAAGCTCCTCAACAGAAAATGTAATCCGGCAGCAAACCCGCGAAGAATTTATATCGTTCCTAGTTATGTAAATAATTTTATTTACTTGTGAAATCATCCCACGTTTTTTGTTATTCAAAGATGAGGCAAAAAATAAATTATTATGGCAGTATTATATGGTAATAGACTTTACTTATAAAAATATGTAGAATTTGGGAACTTATTTTAATTTTAAGTTTATTTTTGATAAAATATTAAAATCCAAATAAATATAAATTTATTTCTCCACCGCCACATCCGTTACCGAAAAACTTCTTTATCCGTGGATCTCAAGCAAAGATGACATCTTTTACAAACCTAATTTGCACTTTTCGCATAAAAGCGCTATCAGCAACATAAATATCATACAGTATATTAAAAGAAATCTTACATCGTATGCTGAGGAATGAAAACGCTTTCTTCGATTCCTTAATAAGACGTGATATGTTTCCTAGTAACCAGGCTCAAGTTAAAAAAAAAAAATCCAATTTCTCAATTTGACATGTCATTTTTATCTTATTTAAAATCTCTGTTTTTTATTAATTAGTATCTAGATATTTATCGATCCTTCCAATCAGTCAGAATAAAAAATTTTATTCAAATGATTTAAGAGAAGTATTGGTGTTTAATGTAAAGTTACTCCCCATTACCTTCTTTTCAGACTTGTCTTCTCAACCGTAATGTCTTTACAAAATGGCACCAAGATCGGAAATTTTAGGATATTTTTATCTCAGGTGAGATCTGTATGAATTAATAACTTAGTTGTTGCACAGTTTAATTAATTTTTCCATTCCAAATGTAATGTAGGGGTACTGACAATACAAAATAAAGGGAAAGTTCTATTACTTCAGTTTTAACGTATCGTTTATTACCGTATAGATGCATACATTGTTATTTTAACTGCTAACTGAGAGTACAATACCACTTCTTGGAATATTCTTAACATGTCCATAGTTCCTGGCGACATCGGCTAAGAACTTGTTGCTCATGAATGTTGGCCTAACAGCTGGCTTCCCACTGCTGGTCATCAGCAGCACACAAAATGCGCCCGAAGGGTTGTCGCTGGACGATACCCAAATCTCCTGGTACGGTAAGTACCCGCTCATTATTATAACGCACGAAACTGCATTCATCAAAACTCACCATTCACCGAAGTAATTACAAGTACTCTGAGGCCTGAAAATGATATTAAGAATCTTAATATACTACAGTTTTTAATATTTATAGAGCTAATAGTGAACACACAACATTTTAGCCAGACGGTGGGGTGACTATAGAATTCTATATTGAACAGAATTAAATTTCAATGCAAGTGTTATTAATTTTTGTCCAACACCAAGAAATTACGAAAGTTTTAACAAGAAACGTATACAATTTTGCCGAAAAGTAACATTAATACCTGGTTCAGTAAAAGTAGCTATTAGAGAGTCTTAATAGCACAACAATCAATCGTATACATTTTTAAACAAATTTTCGGAATCGATGCAGATCAACTAATGGACTTATAATTTTTTTAAATAAGTCTTGATAATTTCTGCAAACATTTTGGATCAATAACCCAATTTATTAATGAAAGCATATTAACTACAGTTGTATGATACTAAGAATCAGCGAAATAAGTAGTTTTGGCAAATTCTATCAATTTTTCAAAACTAAAGCTGTAGGAAAAAGTTAAGAGGTTAACTCCTTTATCTTTTAATTATTTTTTTTAGCTCGCCCTGAAGACAATAGAGACATATTGTTTCAAAGCTGTCGGATTATCATTAATGTATATTATTAATACCATTTTCATATTCAGGATGGAACCACACTCACCAACTCAACAGAGGCATTGAAGATGATCAGTTTTCAAAGATGTGTGTAGCAATTAAAAGGACGTTGCTTAAAACGCAAATGAAATTCTATAAAACAATAGCAATCCCATAATCATTATAATTAGTAAAATACGGGGCCACACGAAGAATGACAGAAGGTGAAAACAAGCAACAGAAACGGAGTAGCTGAGAATTCTTAAACCGTGTAGAAAACCAAACCACATACACATTGAAGTAATGAGGCAGAAATCTGAAATTTTATTAGAGGAAGTCAAATTAGAGAATTACAAAAATAAATAGCGTGAACATGTTCTACGAACGAGGGACGAACACATTTCATAGTATAAGCCTAATAAAAGAAGAAACATATGAAGACCACCTATGAAATGATTCTAGGAACTATAACAGGCCATTCGGCTTGATTCGTGAAGAAGAATGGTGTTACCATTCTACATTGACTTCAATGATAGGCTTCGGTTGTAACAACACCGAATTATTATCATATAAATTCCCTCTTCCACAAAAAAGATTTTTCAGCTCATATTAAGCGTTGATCTGATTGAACTGTTTATCACGTTGGGGTAGCTGTTGCCTGTGTTAAAAGTTGCGACCACCTGTTGGCAGCTGGCATGATCCACCTGTGTCAGCCATGCGGGTCCCTGGCTTCTGCCTGGCTGGTCGACAGGCTGGGCCGCAAGCGCTCCTTGATGGCAGTCAACCTGCCTTACGCCCTGGGCTGGCTGCTGCTGTCAATGGCCAATTCTCCTACACCGCTCTTCGCTGGCGCCGTACTATGTGGGGTCTGTGTTGGTCTCCAGGAGGCGCCCTGCAAGACGTACGCTGGAGAAGTCTGCCAACCTGCCTATCGGGGAGTGCTCACCACATGCACGGGTCAGATTATTAATCCTTCTTCCTTTAAACTGTTAAGTCAAATATAAAAATGAATGTACTGAGCTCTCTCTCACTCTCTTACTCATTCATACACACACACTCAAACAAACACTATCTGTCTCTCCCTCCGTCTCTTCAGTGTACGCAACTTCATTTCGTAATTTATCAAATCATCCTAACAATATTTCTATAAGCTATTTTTTATTTACTTATGGCTCGAGGAAAATAGAGGTGGGAAAGGACTGGGGTAGGAATTCTGGCATGGCCTTTTGAAGGAAACAAACCGGCATTCTCCTAAAGTGATACGGGGAAACCACGAAATACCCAAATTTGGATGGCCGGACGGGGATTCAAACCCTCGTTCTCCTGAATGCCAATCCAGAGCGTTACCGCTCACCAACCAAGCTCGGTTACTAACTGTTAATAAATATTAAAAAAGAAAAGCCCATATAAAAAGTAGTCACAACTAAAAACCTGTATTATTTCTAAGCGGAAATATGATCAAAATAGACAAGCTTGGGGGGTTGAGCCTTAATGATCGACGCTGGCATTGGGAAGAATGCGTGTTAGAATCTGGGCTAGCCTTCCAGATTTCGGGTTTATATGTTTTTCCGTAATTGTTACTGGCGAATACTGAAATTGTTGCTTCAAATATCCATTGCTGAATTCCTTAACATTCCTTACCCACAGAACTCTCCAGAACTTAATGAGATCGATGTTAATGAAGCGTAAAAAATTAAAAAAAAACGCATATAGTATCTTCTGCTACCAATATTTTAATTTTTTTTATGTTAGAGATTTGCAATATGACTGATTGCAAAGTACAGTCGGGGACATAATTAGCGAGACCCCTCGCCTTTCGATTATGCTTCGTTCTAGACACGACTACCTCATGGGACAGCATAACTGGTAGGTGGTACACTAAATTCATGATAAAATAGACCTCTCATACCCAGCACTTTACCCAAGACTAAAAAAATGAGCCTGCGCGCGAGAGACTCGCAAACGCTCTGAGGCTAAGTTCGGAGTTATACAGTAAAAATAATCACAAGAATCACCATTTTAGTCATAATAATTATTGAAATAATGAAACTCATTGATTATAGAGCAAAGATACTGCTTTTTTCGTAATTTTGATAGCAATTGTGTATTTTTCTTTCTTTCTAATAAACAGTTGACAATTCGCTAGCAAACGAAATTACACGATGAATACAGGAAAAAATCTCTAAATCACGCACGTATAAAAATGTGTTAAACCAATAAGAGAGTTTGAATCGACTTATTCACACTTTCTAGCGCGGCAGCGTTATAGACACACAGAGTTTAGGCGTAAGTAGAAAGTGCATTACGAAATTACTCAAATGGTGAACTAAGTCACGAAATATAAATTAACTATTTCTACATACTTAACTTGATCGCAGTAGTTTCAGTAGTAATAATAATAAATTAATAACTGTTAATTCGTCTGCAATGTGAATAAGCGGTTTCAGATTTTAAAGGTGGAGCAATGGAAGTAGGAAACATCTCATATCTCCCTTTGTTTCTAACACTGATACTTCTATAAAGTTTGGTGTGGAGTATTACTTCTTGCCTTTCAAGCCAGATGGATTAGAAATAATAATCTTGCCTGGCATTCGGTATGACATGGATTCAAACCCTATAGGACATCCAATTCCAGTTTTTCGTGGTTTCAGTAAATCTCTCCAGCTGAACTCCGGAAAAGCTCCTTCAAAAAGCCTTGGGCGAAATTCTTTTCCGATCCTAGTTTCCAATACTCTCAAGATTCAAATCACATTGGCTTCGAAAGAGAACAAGAAGAAGAAAAATAACCGAATGTGGTGGGTTAGTGGTAACACTCTGAGGTGGCTTCTGGGAGGACGTGGGTTTGAATCCCCGTCCGGTCATTCAGTTTTTGGTTTTCGATGGTTTCCCCAAATCACTCCAGGCGAATGCAGGGTCGAATACCATGGTCGAATTTCTTCCTGTTGCTTACCCCCAAGTCCTTACTGGCATCTAAATACCTCGACGTTGACAAGACATAAAGCCATAAGCAAAAAATAAACAAATATACAAAGCTTAAAACTCTCACCAAATTACTGTCAGTTATCAAGCTTAAAGGCAATAGCTATTGATACTCCTCCAAATCATATTATTTATTAGTAAATTCAAGAAATTGTTTATCAATGTAAAGGAAGATATGGAAGTAAAGCTATCAAAATACAAATAAAAGTTGAAACTCCGAAATAATATGAGGTAGAAACCCAATATTAAGAAATCTAAATTTGACATCGTGTGTGAATTTGACCCAACGTACTGACGTATCTTATTTTAAAAACAAAACCACCAGCAGAGACTCTGACAGGCATTATGCCGAAAATGAATAAAAAGGCCTCATATGAAATATTTTGCAGTTACGAGGTCAAGGAGAAAGGATGAATCTCATGTAACTCAACGCTTTATTCATAATTATGTATTAGTCATTACATTTTTTTTTTTTTTTTTTTTGAAAATTACACTTTGTGCATTACTACTTCAAAATGCTCTCAAAGCATCTTGAAAATGTTCTACTTCGTGTCATTTCCATGACGGAATTAATTAATGAATATTGTGTATTGATCGTACTTTTAATTATTTTGTTTAAAGAAAAGGTCTAAGCATACATTACGGGAAATTTATCTGGATCGATCTTTAGATTTAAAAAGTGAAAGAATGTGTAAACGTGATTGCAATCACGATGGCTAACACAGATGTTAAATCCAAGGTGCCTCAGACATTTCCGGGAGCGATTTTCCTCAACCCAATTTACCTGCTCTGTATTTATCCTCGAACGTTGTATCTGACACAGCTCAAGAGAGCAAATCATTATGGAATCAATTTTAAACGAACGCTGGCACGGTTCCTTCAAGGCAATGGCTAAATTCATCCCATTTCTGTCTCCAATCCACATCCATCTCTAATGACATAGACGTAAACGAGGCGAAAGCCTAAAGCACAAAAAAGAGGCAAGTAACAGAAGAACTAATGAGTGGTTGTCAGAGAAGAAATTAAAATTCCTCAGTACCATCTGTCAGCACCACCATAACTGCAAAAGCTAAAATTGAAATATAGTGCAAACATGATCCTATGTATTCGGAATACCGCATTCGCAAATATGTGATGCTCGCACGAAATACAGATTTATCGTCCATAAAAACTTATTCATCTAGTTCTGAAGGATTTAATTTGTATAACTCAAAAACATTCCGAGTTGCTAGTTTGGTTTATGGTTCACAGAAAATTCTTGTTACATTCATTACCATCGCATCACGTTACCTAGGGTTTAACATCTGTTCACACACCTACATGAAATAATTAATGTGCCATTATCACTGTAAAAATTCCAAATTAGCAGTCTTCCTGTCGGAAAAAAGAATAGTTAAGAAATTTCAATTTCGTTTTTACTTGTATTCGTCAAGACTAATGAATGAAGATGCAATTCTGTCTTGGGTACGATGACAAACGGTTTCGAGGTCGTAATAGAAGGAAATACACATCGTTTGTGCCAGACGACTTCCTCGTTGTCTGCGCCACTTGTTTTCAAACTTCAGTTTGCGACAGTGTATTTCGTTGCAACAGCGAAAATGAATCATTTAAGTGACGTTGATAAGGGGGATCTACATGAAGAAGTTCAGTATGACAGGTCACCAGTCCACCGGGGCCGTCTAGTTCAGAGGTCATTCCTCGAGCACCTCTAAGTGCTGCAAAATGATTGACCACCCAAGGGCCCTATTGAAAATGTTTGGGTAGAAATACTAAGAATTATAAGCGAAAAGGAGCATGTGCCGACAATCCGGAGCCAAATGTTTGAGGCCATGTTGTGATGCATGGGAAGAACCGGCCAAAAGTGGTGGTTATATTTCACTCCTCATTAATTCCATGAACAGTAGAATCCGGAGCCAAATGTTGGAGGCCATGTTGTGACGCATGGGAAGAACCGGCCAAAAGTGGTGGTTATATTTCACTCCTCATTAATTCCATGAGCAGTAGAATCCGTGCTGCTGTCGATGAGGAGAGAGGCTGGACAAGATACTGAAAGTTAATTCCGTATATTTTTATTACTTCTCGATAACTGTTCTGTCACACGTCTTTTTCGGCATTCTGCGATCGTATCCCTGTATTTACATCCTGATTCGTTTCCGAACATCTTTTTTCCCTTCCTCTTCTCGCCATCACCAAAGATTTCTGGGCAGAGTACAGGTCTATTTCGAAGAAGGAAGTTCCAACCGTTAGTCGGTGGTAGCGTAGTTGGAAAGTTGACAGAATAGTAAACGCAAGAGGTATGGGGGCTGGCACGATGTTCGGTGCCAGCAATTTTTTTTTTTTTATCTTCTTCTTTTCTTTATAGCCTCCTATATATAATACTACACAGAAGTTTAAACGACAAGCGTAGCATACAATTCAAATAAGATAGCAATGTTGTACTCCAATTTTCATTCTAACATTAGTTTCTGTAATATCAGTTTCATGATTTAAAAATTATGGTACTGAATTAATTTAAGGGTTAAGATTGCGTTGTTTACTTATTTACACTGTTGCATTAAATGCTTGCGAATGCCGCGATGTTTCCTTCAGAAGGACGTGGCCAGAAACTTCATTCCTTGCTCCCAGTCTTTTCCTGCCTCTAATGACCTCGACGAGTTGTAAAGCCAGAAGCAAGAAATAAATAATTAAAAAAAAAAATTCTTGCCAATATCAGTGTGGATTTAAACAATAGAACTTGCCACCACGAATTTCGCAAATAAACATAATTACATGTCTGTGTTGTGTATTGGACTTTCTCTTTGTTGTATTTATCTGATTCAACGCCGACCACGGTAGCGGAGGGACTAGAGTGCTACTTCCACATGTGGAGCGTTGCCAGTTCGTTGTTGTTGTTTATATTTCTTCTTCTGTTCGACGTCGACATCATTAGAGGGGTAAAAAAAGGAAACGAACCATTCCTGGCACTTACGGAGTGATTTCCATTAATCATGTGAGAATGAAATCCGGATGGATGGAGGAAGATTTTAATTCCTGTCTTCCGAATGTGACACTTGAGCGTTACCGGGGCTCTCGCTAACTACCCATGTGCGAGGACGGAATAGAAACGGCGACCCTAAAAATTCGATGATAGCATTCTAACCCCTACATTGTACGGGCCAGCGTAAGTGTCTTGGTCGGGACTCTAGTGATGAAATATGAGCACGTGTCTGCGGTCGTGATTTGCCAACACGGATGAAAATTCGGAAGGCCCACAGAACAAGGAAATTATCAGACATTTCAGGCATGTGATTTCCTTATCGTACTTCATCTCTCTGCGTCTGAGCCTAATGTTGGACACAGTTCGACAGATGAAAGAATTATACACGAATAGAACCGTATATTCGAGAAGAGCAAGTGCTTTCTAATCGTTTTTAATTCTTTCTATATTTATTCCTCGTTGACTTCGAGGACATTGGAGACGGGAATTTGGGGGGAGGGGGGAGGGGGGGAGGGGGGGCAAAGGAACGTGCCTTTTGAAGGAATCTTCGCGGCACTCACGGATCTGTTTCGTTTAAGCATAGAATTTTAAATCCGGATGGATGAACGAAGACTTGAATTCATATGTTTCTGAATGCGGGGCTTGAACGTTACCGGGACTCTCGGTCACTGATGTCATCCCTTTGGGGGCATGTGTGTCAAAATATGTGTTTTGTATATCTCGTTACGGCTTTGACTTGTATGAGCTAATAGTATTTGGAAATACGTCAGTACACAGGATGATCACATAAAAAGGCTTAGCTAGATGAATGGATATCGGTGGGAATGCCATTGAAAATTTAAGACAATGTTATTGAAAAATAAAGGTGATAAGCCGCCTTCAAAACTCTCGCTCATATCCACCCCACATAACAAAAAAATATTCTTGATTTGGTTGCAGCTGAGTACTAATAAGAGTTTTAGGATATTAAGTTAAAAAAATTGTAAAAGTAGGTGGACTGCAGTGAAGTTTTTTAGAACACACCGAGGGGCATTTAGTTTCAGTTCAGTTTATAGGGCATGAACTCTTTATGGTTGTTTGTGGTTATTATGTAAGAAGAATTTCTCCCGGCTAACTGGAGGAAACTGGAGGGAAGGAGGCAAGCAGGAAGTAACCGATCTAACAAACGTTTGGAAGAAGTGTTTATTTACAATGGCCCTTAGGAAGCGAATAACATTTGTTCAGTAGAGTTTGCTCTAATAGGGTGTGTGAAAATAATCATGCGCACACGAAATATGTCACATTTCGAATGACGAGCACCTACAAATTCAGCGACAGCCATTTGCCGAAAATAACAGAAACATCTTCATATTAAATATTATTAAAGTTACCTGATCATAGTTAGAGAACCGAAAAATGTTGGGAAAATAACATGTAACTAATATATATTACTGTAGTCATTAAAATTTTCTGGAAATCACTCTTCAACTTCAGAATACTTTCATAGCATCTTGTAAATGTTCTAGTCGTATTATTTTACTGTCAAATACATTAATTAATATTCCGTAATGATGGCCCTATTTCTTAAATATTTGAAATACACGTTATCTGCCTCCAACTGATGATTTAAATATTTTATGATGTTCGGTGACTGCGACGATTCAGCCTGCTCCAGTTTATATTTTTATGACTATTGAGTCAAGCTTTGCTGAGGTAATGTGGCACAAGACGAACACTACACTCATTTAAAACTACCTATGTGCGAGGACGGACTGGAACCGGCATCTCCTCGTCGCATTCTAACACCTACACTTTTAGTGCCAGCTAGTGTCTTGGTCGGGACACTAGTGAAGGAATTTTGGAACACTCCTGCGATGATCGATTGCTAAGAAGGATGACATTTCAGAAGGCCCACAGAACAAGGAAATTACCAGACATTTCAGGCATGTGATTTCCTCATCCTCCTTCATTTACTATGCGTCTGAGGCTATTTTCGGACACAGTTCGGCAGGCGAAAGAATTATACACGAGTAGAACAGTATATACGCGAGGAACCAGGGCTTTCTGAACTTTTTAAATTACCCCTCATTGACGTTGAGCCCATTGGAGAAGGGAATTGCATGGGGACATGGAACGAGCCTCACGAACCCCCAGATGTCTGTGCCGTTGCGTTCATCACAGTTCTGTGCTTCGCACAGATACACCATTACAGAGTATTAATTCACACGCACACAGTTTGATTGCCTTAAAATAATTTTATTTCCAAGACTATTCTTCTTAGTAGAAAATTCCATAGTAGCCCCCATCGTGAGAAGAATTTGCACACTGTTTCAATTTCCTGTTGTCTATAAAATTTCGTGTTTCTGTGTTTTCTCTAAATCTTTCTACGTTAATGTCAGAATGGTTCTTCTAAAAGGCAATACACCAATTTCCTCCTGTTATTTGTGCACAATTCATTAAATAGTTATCACTGTTACAAGTTGAGCTCGTTCTTGAATTTATACTCGGGAAAAACTAACTGAAAACCACTGCAGTGATTCAAATATTTCTGAGTCTGCTACTACGCTGCAGGAGAGATATTTAAAATAAAATCCGAGTGAGAGTCAGTCTTTCATGATTGTTCGTGTATATATACTTGTTATTTTTAGTTCAGAAAACTGAGCCTAGTGAGTGAGCAGTAATGCTCTGGTATCGCATTCGAGAGGACACCTCTTTAAATCCCCGTCCAAACATCCAGATTTGGGTTTTATACAATTACTCCAAATCATGTCAGGCAATCGTCGGGAAGATTCCTTCAAAAGGCACGTCCCTTTGCCTCCCCTCTCCCCCCAAATTCCCGTCTCCAATGTCCTCGAAGTCAACGAGGGATAAAGATAGAAACAAAAAATTAAAAAAGCTCTTCTCGTATATACGGTTCTACTCGTGTATAATTCTTTCATCTGTCGAACTGTGTCCAACATTAGGCTCAGACGCAGAGAGATGAAGTACGATAAGGAAATCACATGCCTGAAATGTCTGATAATTTCCTTGTTCTGTGGGCCTTCCGAATTTTCATCCGTGTTGGCAAATCACGACCGCAGACACGTGCTCATATTTCATCACTAGAGTCCCGACCAAGACACTTACGCTGGCCCGTACAATGTAGGGGTTAGAATGCTATCATCGAATTTTTAGGGTCGCCGTTTCTATTCCGTCCTCGCACATGGGTAGTTAGCGAGAGCCCCGGTAACGCTCAAGTGTCACATTCGGAAGACAGGAATTAAAATCTTCCTCCATCCATCCGGATTTCATTCTCACATGATTAATGGAAATCACTCCGTAAGTGCCAGGAATGGTTCGTTTCCTTTTTACCCCTCTAATGATGTCGACGTCGAACAGAAGAAGAAATATAAACAACAACAACGAACTGGCAACGCTCCACATGTGGAAGTAGCACTCTAGTCCCTCCGCTACCGTGGTCGGCGTTGAATCAGATAAATACAACAAAGAGAAAGTCCAATACACAACACAGACATGTAATTATGTTTATTTGCGAAATTTTCTCTGAAAAAATCGTGGTGGCAAGTTCTATTGTTTAAATCCACACTGATATTGGCAAGAATTTTTTTTTTTTAATTATTTATTTCTTGCTTCTGGCTTTACAACTCGTCGAGGTCATTAGAGGCAGGAAAAGACTGGGAGCAAGGAATGAAGTTTCTGGCCACGTCCTTCTGAAGGAAACATCGCGGCATTCGCAAGCATTTAATGCAACAGTGTAAATAAGTAAACAACGCAATATCTTAACCCTTAAATTAATTCAGTACCATAATTTTTAAATCATGAAACTGATATTACAGAAACTAATGTTAGAATGAAAATTGGAGTACAACATTGCTATCTTATTTGATTGTATGCTACGCTTGAAACTTCTGTGTAGTATTTATATATAGGAGGCTATAAAGAAAAGAAAAAGATTTAAAAAAAAAAAAAAATTGCTGGCACCGAACATCGTGCCAGCCCCCATACCTCTTGCGTTTACTATTCTGTCAACTTTCCAACTACGCTACCACCGACTAACGGTTGGAACTTCCTTCTTCGAAATAGACCTGTATTCTGCCCAGAAATCTTTGGTGATGGCGAGAAGAGGAAGGGAAAAAAAGATGTTCGGAAACGAATCAGGATGTAAATACAGGGATACGATCGCAGAATGCCGAAAAAGACGTGTGACAGAACAGTTATCGAGAAGTAATAAAAATACACGGAATTAACTTTCAGTATCTTGTCCAGCCTCTCTCCTCATCGACAGCAGCACGGATTCTACTGCTCATGGAATTAATGAGGAGTGAAATATAACCACCACTTTTGGCCGGTTCTTCCCATGCGTCACAACATGGCCTCCAACATTTGGCTCCGGATTCTACTGTTCATGGAATTAATGAGGAGTGAAATATAACCACCACTTTTGGCCGGTTCTTCCCATGCGTCACAACATGGCCTCAAACATTTGGCTCCGGATTGTCGGCACATGCTCCTTTTCGCTTATAATTCTTAGTATTTCTACCCAAACATTTTCAATAGGGCCCTTGGGTGGTCAATCATTTTGCAGCACTTAGAGGTGCTCGAGGAATGACCTCTGAACTAGACGGCCCCGGTGGACTGGTGACCTGTCATACTGAACTTCTTCATGTAGATCCCCCTTATCAACGTCACTTAAATGATTCATTTTCGCTGTTGCAACGAAATACACTGTCGCAAACTGAAGTTGAAAACAAGTGGCGCAGACAACGAGGAAGTCGTCTGGCACAAACGATGTGTATTTCCTTCTATTACGACCTCGAAACCGTTTGTCATCGTACCCAAGACAGAATTGCATCTTCATTCATTAGTCTTGACGAATACAAGTAAAAACGAAATTGAAATTTCTTAACTATTCTTTTTTCCGACAGGAAGACTGCTAATTTGGAATTTTTACAGTGATAATGGCACATTAATTATTTCATGTTGGTGTGTGAACAGATGTTAAACTCTAGGTAACGTGATGCGATGGTAATGAATGTAACAAGAATTTTCTGTGAACCATAAACCAAACTAGCAACTCGGAATGTTTTTGAGTTATACAAATTAAATCCTTCAGAACTAGATGAATAAGTTTTTATGGACGATAAATCTGTATTTCGTGCGAGCATCACATATTTGTGAATGCGGTATTCCGAATACATAGGATCATGTTTGCACTATATTTCAATTTTAGCTTTTGCATCTGACAGATGGTACTGAGGAATTTTAATTTCTTCTCTGACAACCACTCATTAGTTCTTCTGTTACTTGCCTCTTTTTTGTGCTTTAGGCTTTCGCCTCGTTTACGTCTATGTCATTAGAGATGGATGTGGATTGGAGACAGAAATGGGATGAATTTAGCCATTGCCTTGAAGGAACCGTGCCAGCGTTCGTTTAAAATTGATTTTGTGAATGCATGGAAATCTGAAATTTGGATACCCGAACAGGGAATTGCTTCACAATTATTCTCACCATGAAATTTTATTCGAGGAAAGACGGCAGTGAGAAAAGATTTCTTCTAATTAGTCAAACAATTAGCGATGTGTGCAAACTTCATATGCAGCTGAAATTTGTAAATCCATATGTGTGTGTATTGAAGGAAATTGATGATTTCTAAGTGGAATATTGTGGATTCATAAAAGATTAAACGTATCTATCTGAAAACTAATAGGCGCCTGAAGTTGCTTTGTGGAACATCCGACTATATGTGATTAAGATCTGAAATCTGTAGTGAATCGAACATTTCCGCGTCTTCGATAACAACTATGGCAAGATTATATATTATTTTTAAGGTCAGAAAACGATTATTCGTCACGTATATATGGTTCTATTCTTCCATAATGATTTGCTCTCTTGAGCTGTGTCAGATACAACGTTCGAGGATAAATACAGAGCAGGTAAATTGGGTTGAGGAAAATCGCTCCCGGAAATGTCTGAGGCACCTTGGATTTAACATCTGTGTTAGCCATCGTGATTGCAATCACGTTTACACATTCTTTCACTTTTTAAATCTAAAGATCGATCCAGATAAATTTCCCGTAATGTATGCTTAGACCTTTTCTTTAAACAAAATAATTAAAAGTACGATCAATACACAATATTCATTAATTAATTCCGTCATGGAAATGACACGAAGTAGAACATTTTCAAGATGCTTTGAGAGCATTTTGAAGTAGTAATGCACAAAGTGTAATTTTCAAAAAAAAAAAAAACTAAATGTAATGACTAATACATAATTATGAATAAAGCGTTGAGTTACATGAGATTCATCCTTTCTCCTTGACCTCGTAACTGCAAAATATTTCATATGAGGCCTTTTTATTCATTTTCGGCATAATGCCTGTCAGAGTATCTGCTGGTGGTTTTCTTTTTAAAATAAGATACGTCAGTACGTTGGGTCAAATTCACACACGATGTCAAATTTAGATTTCTTAATATTGGGTTTCCACCTCATATTATTTCGGAGTTTCAACTTTTATTTGTATTTTGATAGCTTTACTTCCATATCTTCCTTTACATTGATAAAACAATTTCTTGAATTTACTAATAAATAATATGATTTGGAGGAGTATCAATAGCTATTGCCTTTAAGCTTGATAACTGACAGTAATTTGGTGAGAGTTTTAAGCTTTGTATATTTGTTTATTTTTTGCTTATGGCTTTATGTCTTGTCAACGTCGAGGTATTTAGATGCCAGTAAGGACTTGGGGGTAAGCAACAGGAAGAAATTCGACCATGGTATTCGACCCTGCATTCGCCTGGAGTGATTTGGGGAAACCATCGAAAACCAAAAACTGAATGACCGGACGGGGATTCAAACCCACGTCCTCTCCAGAAGCCACCTCAGAGTGTTACCACTAACCCACCACATTCGGTTATTTTTCTTCTTCTTGTTCTCTTTCGAAGCCAATGTGATTTGAATCTTGAGAGTATTGGAAACTAGGATCGGAAAAGAATTTCGCCCAAGGCTTTTTGAAGGAGCTTTTCCGGAGTTCAGCTGGAGAGATTTACTGAAACCACGAAAAACTGGAATTGGATGTCCTATAGGGTTTGAATCCATGTCATACCGAATGCCAGGCAAGATTATTATTTCTAATCCATCTGACTTGAAAGGCAAGAAGTAATACTCCACACCAAACTTTATAGAAGTATCAGTGTTAGAAACAAAGGGAGATTTGAGATGTTTCCTACTTCCATTGCTTCACCTTTAAAATCTGAAACCGCTTATTCACATTGTAGACGAATTAACAGTTATTAATTTATTATTATTACTACTGAAACTACTGCGATCAAGTTAAGTATGTAGAAATAGTTAATTTATATTTCGTGACTTAGTTCACCATTTGAGTAATTTCGTAATGCACTTTCTACTTACGCCTAAACTCTGTGTGTCTATAACGCTGCCGCGCTAGAAAGTGTGAATAAGTCGATTCAAACTCTCTTATTGGTTTAACACATTTTTATACGTGCGTGATTTAGAGATTTTTTCCTGTATTCATCGTGTAATTTCGTTTGCTAGCGAATTGTCAACTGTTTATTAGAAAGAAAGAAAAATACACAATTGCTATCAAAATTACGAAAAAAGCCGTATCTTTGCTCTATAATCAATGAGTTTCATTATTTCAATAATTATTATGACTAAAATGGTGATTCTTGTGATTATTTTTACTGTATAACTCCGAACTTTGCCTCAGAGCGTTTGCGAGTCTCTCGCGCGCAGGCTCATTTTTTTTAGTCTTGGGTAAAGTGCTGGGTATGAGAGGTCTATTTTATCATGAATTTAGTGTACCACCTACCAGTTATGCTGTCCCATGAGGTAGTCGTGTCTAGAACGAAGCATAATCGAAAGGCGAGGGGTCTCGCTAATTCTGTCTCCGACTGTACAAAGATGTAAGTGTACCAACAACAGGACATTCGTTGAGCAGAAAGTGGATGTTGGAAACATCAGGCAATCGCAGGGCTGCTTTCATCATAAAATCAGTAATTTCTAACCAGTTCCTCGTCCAGTCAAGACGTTCAATTACAAGCGTAATAAAAACTATGGTAGTCATTACATCAACCTATTCTTGTCACAGTATTTATGATGTCGCTGCGACACGTACTTGTTCGTAAATTATCTCGTCATTTTCGGGAGTAACTCATGTTCGATGTTTGAATGCAACAAGTTTATTCTCTGATAGCTTACTACGTCCGTGATACCTCCACGAGTCTTTCATTAGTGACTACTCGTCCATCACAGCCAATGTGTGGCTTCTGAATCCTACCATATTCCTTCTTTGCTTAGGACCCAAACAGCAAGTTACATTCTTAACGCCGTTACTCATTTTAAACCGCGTAGACAAAGGTTTGGACTTGTGGGAGAGCAATCAGAGGTCAACTGAAATTCAGCTCAAGAAAGAGCAGATGTACGGATACGAATGGCTATTATTCGAGGCAGCCCCAAACAGCAGTTGCTGATGTACCAAGATGATAATGATGATTCAGTAATTATCACTTGTTGCTGTGTAGATTCTAGTACAAGTCACGCAGTACACCTTATTGCTCAGACAAATAGTAAAGAAAATTGCATTGTATATCTTGCTGTTCAGCAGATTCAATTGAAAATTATGACGTCCACTTTGTTTTTCAATAGAAATTTCGTCCTCTGCCTCGTTGTTCAGAAGATTGCATCTAGAAATGCACCGTCTAACTTTGGACTCAGTAAAGTGAAGAAAATATTGCTTCTGTAGTGACTGATTTGTCGGATGGCTGTGTGTATCGTCTGTACACAGTCACAATAGCTAAGACTTGCGACGTATTCTTCTTCCGCCACGCTGTTAGTCTTTTGTGCTTGTCTGACACCTAAAAATATTAACTGTGGGCTGCATGGGAACGGAGAACATACGACTTGCATTCGTTGAATGAAATACTGAAGTCGTTAACCCGATGTTTATTGCAACTCTGGATACTTGGTTACAAGGAAATACATCTGCGACTTCACGCGAACGTAATGCCAGCAAACTAGGTATGTTGTAGGAAATATCCTACGACATGTGGAAAACGAGAATCTTGGCGGGAATCGCGTCCGATCGGTATTGCCCGAGGCCGTGCTTGTCGCTCCTAGAGATCAGACACGAATGGGGAAAAGTTACAAGTCGTCTCTGCAAGGTGACCTTCACCAGGCGCGCTATTCTGCCACGCGCGTAAGATTTCATGCTGAGCAGTGACAGAACATCCGCTCAGCTTCTGCGGCACATACGACTCGCTCAGACTCGACAAATAAAATAGAAGGTTTTAATATGATAAAATGCGTCCCTTACACTTCATCTGCTTTGTCGTTCAGCAGATTGTAGCGAAAATTATGTCATCTGCCTTTTTGTTTGTTAGATTCTTGCAGAAATAACGTCATCTGCCTTATTACGTAATGTAACTTCGTAAAAGTGGAATTTTTAATTTTTGCTAGAATTGGATATAGAAACTTGAAAGTAACGGAAAAGATGTCCCACAAACTGACTGCGATAGAAACAATGCCTGAGTGACCGATACAACATTACAGAGACTTACACACGACATCCGCCTCTCTATCACCATTAGGCTAATTTTCAAAATTTTACTATGAAATGCGTAATTTTTTGCGAAAAAAGAAGTGAAAATTAAGTCATCTGCCTTTTTTTGTATAGTAGATTCAGGCAGAAATTACGTCATCTTTTCTTGTTTCTCTGTAAATTCTAGCAAAATTTACGTCGCATACCTAGTTTCTCACTAGATCTTAAAATAGAAAACACTTTCTCTGGCCTCTCGCGTAGTACATTTTAGCAAAAATTAAGTTGTATTTCTTGTTGCGCAGTAGATTCTACCAAAAATTATGTGGCATCCGTTTTTGTTTGATCCTAGAGAAAATCACCTTGTCCGCTTTGTTGCTGAGTAGATTGCTATGGCTGGTCACAAAACGGCGTTTTTTTTGGACACATAGGCCTAATCTCAAAGAACGCAGTTAACTATAAACTCTATCAGACATTTGTATTGGAATATGCTGACTATGGTTGAAGCGTGAGATACACAATTCTGACTATCCACTACTCTGTGTTCCATTTGCTGTCTAATTTGCCGCTTCTCTCGCGAATAATAAGGGAAAGCCGAGAGCTGATAAGCGCGTATTCAAAAGGCCATCAGGCCTTATCCGTGCCAGATAGACACGCGGAAACAAATAGCGCCCGGGGCAATTTCTCGAGGTGGCTGGAACGGTTGCGCGGCGATGCCGGGCCCAGATAGCGGGCTGCTGTTTTCTCCTCGGCCGGATGGGTTTTTTACGCAAGGTATAAACGGATACAGAGCCACGGCACGCGGGGCGGGATCCATTTTGTTTATACTGCGCGATCCTAATCTGTAACGGCGCTGCAATGACGGATTGCGGAGCCTAGCAGATAGGCCCGCCCGCAACAACAGCGTAAAGGCGGGTGGCGGGCAGTCGGAACGGGAGGGGCACAGCGCGTCTCCGCAGGGAATACTGTAAGTATTTTCGTGTCACACGTGCACAGTAGTGCAGAAAATCTGTGGTAATACCATTATTATATATATATATCAGGCTCTAGACTAGTTTGATGCAATTCTACATCACTTCCTATCTAACCCCTTCGTCACAACATGAAAGGTGCC
>JARYHS010015219.1:0-22129 GCA_031002005.1 Vandiemenella viatica
AATACGCTGAAAATAAAAACGGCGACGTAGCGAAGAGCCGTTACTAAACGACATATAATATTTATGGGCCAAACTATTCCCTGGGTAATCAACTATCGGTTCCTTATATTTCTCATAAAACATTAGTTTAATAATGGGAAGTGCTAATTTAACAGTGGAAACAAAATTACGAACATACAGGCTGATTGCACTTGCGTACTTGTACGGCTGTCAGATATTGAGAACAACGAGCAAAACAATTCTACCAAGACTTCAAAATGGATTTCTAAGACAAATTCTAAACGCACTAAGATTCATGCCAGTAGTAGATCTCCATGTCACCACAAATATTCCGTTCATAGGAAAAGAGATTAAATACCAAACAATAAAAAAAAAACGAAAAATTAATCAGCCAGCAGCATTCAGAACCATGGTTACAAAATTTGGCAACAACAAAACCACAGCCATAACGTATGTACAAAGTGACACTAGCAATATCACAAAATTCTACATGGAACCTTACACATCGAATAAACTAAGAAAGAAAAAAGTGAAATCAAGAAAATTTGGCTAAAAACGATTGGGGTTACATCCAAGCCCTCTACTAAAGAGGCAACAGTTTTCACACAAATCATCAAAAATGATTTCGGTATTGCAGAGAAGGGAAGGCTGCAAAATCTAAAATGTTGCCGTGAAAGCAGCAAAACAAAAGAGCCATTCATAAATATGAACAAACGTGTGACCGCATACATATCCTCAGAAGGGCATCGTTTTATCAAAGTGGTTGAAACAAAGAAACTTATCTTGTTAAGTCTACTAGAACATGCCTTGTCAACAGGTATCTAGTTCATCAAGTAAGCTAATAATGGGAGGAAGTGTTCTTTCCTAACGTACATTTGCAGTACAACAGTTCTGCTAACCGTGCAAGCGGTGGGCTACAGCATTCCGATTGCTGCTTTATGTGGCGGGACGCTGCATACCAGCTTGCTGCTCAAGGACAGGCCGGGTGGAATGCCGCCCATTGTTTAATAAAGAGCCGCCCTTTGTGGCGCGCCGGGCCGCATATGAAGCCAGTCCGTTTAGCAATCACCCGCCGCCCGGTGTTTTGCTCCTTTTGCGTGCCTCCTCGTATGGCTGCTACTCTACGCAGCTTTTTGTCGCCAATCACTTGCACTGAGTCATTCTCAGCGAAAAAATTTTCACTTGTGATAGACAATTAAGTACGTTGAATAATAATGTGTCTTGCGGGTGAACGACCTTACGCCGAAGCAGCTACCGACCGGTATTCTGGCTGATGACAATGAACACGCTCTGTAGGATGCTGTAAAAGTTTCGAACCACTGACGTCCCGCCTACGTGTTTCACCGACAGTACCCTAGGCCAACTGAGGTTGTTACGACGACCTGTTCTGCACTTGGTCTCTCAGGATCCGTAAGTTGATAAAATGGGATTGTAGCATAATCCAATCTTTCGGTTGAAATAAATTTTTGACGAAAAAACGGTTCGTTCTCTTTTCATATTGTGTTGATGGGTCATTTTTCACAAATTAAATAAATTAGTCATTTTATCTACTGTTTGGGGTAAACCTTCACTTTGGTAATTTTCGATCAGTAGTCTCAAACTTACTAACCAATGTTTTATTTGAAAATTAAACTTCAATTGTTACTTCCTGGTTTAGCAAAATTGGAATTTCTGGTGTGTTAAACACAAAAATTCGATTGATACTTAACATATAAAGTGCACGAAAAATATTTTGCCTGTCATAACAGTGGCATAGTTTTTAACTTGTACCTAGCTTCGCTATTGTCGAAACGAGTGAACGCATAACGACACTGCGGCAGCACCATGGAGCAAAGTGTGTTGTGTACGTCTTTATTACTTAAAGAATCAAACTGCACGTGCATTCTACAAAGACATGGGTAACTACTGTTCATTTTATATTACTACCGAGTGACATCAGATTCTAATCAAACTCTTGTGAATGGTGTCCATGATCACGCGTCACTGAGCTAAATCGAACTTACATCAAAATATACTCCTTGTGGATTCTTTTTCTATCCTGAGTTTAATGTGTTTTGAAGAAATGATCTCAGTAATGATAACTGGGAGAATTATCTTCACTATCCCTGTTTACGGAGCCATGCCGAACTTAACTGCTTGCAAACCGTCTTCAGAATGGCCCTAGGCAGATGAGATGAACTCGGAAGTAATGACGCCCAGTTAGTGTCGTGTTACTGGTGTACTACTGTGCGTGCTGCCACTCACCGTCGCCCATCTTGCCGTCGTCGTGGCCGTCCCTGCCTCGCAGCAGCCTCGAGATGGCGCTCACGGAGGGCGCCGTGCTGCGGTCGCACAGCCCGTCCTTTATCAGTCTGCAACAAACACGGGATCAGCAAACACACAGTTCAGGATCAATATGAAATAGAGTCACGGTAATACCAAAATAGAATGGAATAATGAACAATTCGTGTTTTTGTAGGTAACATAGAGACATATTCCAACGAAATTATGAAGGCACATAGCCTTATTTCTTCAACACAATAGTTTGCGGCACCCACACGAACGAGTGTTACCTGTATACTGAAATTCAGGAATTTAAAGTAATACAAATAAGGCAACTATATCTAGTTGTGTAAATCAACATAGAACACAATCAGTAAGCAATATGACAACGCTTCTGGGTTGAGTCACTGCAAGACAGCAGAGTAATAGGAGTGTAAAACTGGTGAGGCCTGGATGAGTATTGGTAGAGAAGTTATGAGGGAAGAGACGACCATGACCGTAAACTAGCACTTGATATCAGGCATACGGCAGTGGGAATGACTCGAATAAAATACAGTATCAAGGGATGGGCCAAACAGTTACCTCAAACTCTGAAAGAACTTGGGGGAAAAGTTCGTGAAGTTCAGAATTGAGTACATCACACAGATTAACACCAGTGATAGAAATAAAAATTTACAGACCAGTCAATTCAAGAGGTAGAGAGTGTGAAACGTCTAGGTTTGTGTAATGATTCATAATCTAAACTGGAGGGCATGTCTCTGGCTTAATGAAGTGATTGGGTACAGCCACATTTTCAATTCGTTCAATTTCACTAGTATGTATGATCTCTGTAGATCAAAAATTATTTTGCTAATTTTCACTCCTTAATGTCACACGCAATAATATTATGGGACAATTATACTCACAAAGTATTCAAGCTTGAAAGCGAGTAATAAGAATTATGTGTGGAGTTAGCAGCAGAACTTCAGGCAGAGAGCTGTTCAACAAGTTAGGGATTTTAACATTGATGGAGGAGTATTCATACACATTAATGTCCTCTGTAGTCACAAATCATTCTCTATTTGAAACAAATTATAGCAGTACAACTGAAAAAGATATCCACAAGCATTCCAATTCGTTGTAATTTGTTCAAAAAGGGATGGTATATTCAGTGACACATAACTTCAATAAGCTCACAATCCATCTTAAATGTCTAAGAAGTGATAAAATTAAATTCAGGAAAAAATTAAAAGAATTTTATCATTTGCTTCTATTACATCAAATAATTTATTTCTGAGGTATCTGCAAAATTCACTACAATTTGCATTTAATTCTTTATTCTCCGCAATACTGATGAGTGAATGAATGCGTTTTTTAGATGACTGTTATTTTCAGATAATTTAACTGTCACGAAGTCTAGTCGATGTAAGTTTCACCTCCACGTGGAATATGTCCATTTTTTTAGGAATCATCCCGGCATTTGCTGGGGTGAATTTGGGAAACCATGGATAACCCAAATCTGGATGGCAGGATGGGAATCGAACCTGCTTCTCCCGAACGCGAGGCCAGAGCGTTACCGCTTTTCTTCCATACTCGGTGTGTATTCGCTGGAGAAGAAATCTAAATTTTCCGGTGCGGTCATTGCACTACGGGAGTTGGAAGGAAGAGGCAAAACAACTTAGCAATAATTAGCGAAGAACAATAGGTGCTGCGACTGTAGTGCAACACTGCCGGCGAAACAGAACGAGATACTTAACGAGGAAGGAAGTAGACAGGAGCGCATCGCGGGACAGTGTGTGATTGATGTACACACCGCTAATCTCTTTCATTTGAATGCTTCTGCGTATTAAACGGAAATAACCAGTCCACTCAGCATCCTGCACGGCGTTTAGCTTGAGCAACTTCTTCAGACAGTCTCTTGTCACCAGTTTACACAGTGCGGCGGCACAAAGAAACTTCTGTCGACGTGCAAAACTTTAACAGAATAGTTTCGACAATGACGGTGGCCATGTTTGTTATGGATGTTTATGGACTTATTAATTTGAGTGCTCTTAACAAGAATGAAACAAATTTACATCTTTTAGTTTCGAACACAGAATACATTTTATTTTGTATTTGAGTTTCTTAGCTAAGACTTTTAAATTGAAATATTTTATCCCACAACTTTTCCGTAATAACTAAATTAAAACTTCAAATATTCTGGCAAAGTTTTGATGTAAGATTTGTAAAACAAATACTGGGACATTTGATTATAATTGATCTTTTTTGGATATATCTCCGCGGCCTAACGACGTAGCTGAAACATTACTGAGGCTAGGGACGAGAAGCCTGTTACGAAGGAACCGTCTAGCTATCCGTTGGATTATTTTCTGGTATCCATGGACAACCAAATTCTTGGCAATTGGACAGGGGATTAAACCTGTATTCTCCGGAATGCCGCGTCCAAACATAGGCCAAATCAGAATTGAGCCAATGAGAGATATACCTTACCATTTTTAACTAATGGTGACAAACTATTTTTCCGTGAACATGATTACTCAAATAGATGGCGTTGATCCATTTTTGTATTTACTACTAGTTGCGGTCCGCAAAGGCGTTCACTTGTTTTTGTGTAATGTGTTTTTATACTTACGTTTTATAAAACGTTATGAAATGGAGCAGTGGCGTAGCTAGCGTGGGTGACACCCGGGGCGGATATCGATGGTGTCACCCCTCGAAAATTTAAATTCAAAATTAAATAAAATATAATATCTTATAAGTGTAAAATATCATATTAATAAAATATAATTAAATAAACATTTATTGGTTATTAAAATTATAGCTAATAAAATTGTGATATTAACTTCAATTAAAAAAACACAATAAACTAACAACAATCTTCTCTTTTTAGCTTTAACAGCTGCAAACTCGTAAATCACATCTTAAAAATTATCAATTTTAGTTACTTCATGTTCAATAGTCAATATGGCAAGATTTTAGCCACGTGTTGCTCACCGGTAATCGAAATTAGTTTTAGAGAGGCCTCTGAAGATCGGGCCTCAGTCCGACACTCGGCCCGTCATTGGATTGGTTTATGTTTTGACGGTGCGGATCAGTATCGGCTTGCTAGATGTGGAGAAGCGCATCGAGAGAGTTCGGAAATTTACCTTCCCTTACGACTAAATGTTGTTTTCATGTTATTGTTTGCGTTAAAAAAGTTTTTTTTTTTCATCCATGTTCATCAGATGTTCGTAAAATGTAGGAAGAGTCCTAGCATCTTGGCATTAAAAAAATCAGAGCTTTGCCAGAGTTCAAGACCAATTTTACGACCCACAAAAATTGCAGCCGAAATCCGCATTTGTAACCGAACCTCCCACACCCGAATAGCACGCCGTAACCAGACGCAAGGCTAATCTAGAAGTACTGAAAAATATGTATTCAAACACATAAAAGTGGATTCGTGTCTTTTGATAACAAAAATATATGGTATAGAAAACGAATATGTTTATTTTATCATGTTTGAAAACTTATTTTTCATCACACCTATATTCGGACTGGTGACTCAAATGATTACTGCGTGCGATTTGAAAACTGTAGGTCCGGGTTCAAATCCCGGTCTCGACTGTAATTTTTGCGGGCCTTAAAACTGACAAACCAATGGCAAAGCTTTTATCTTTTAATGCGAAGGACGCTCGGTGGTTTGAATTTCACTATAATCTGTAGGTCTTCTTTTCAAATTAGGTGACTACGATATAGGTGCACTGCGAGTTTCCAAATAAGAAACTCTGTGGCTAGAACATTGAGATAACATGAAATTATTATTTTTACTATACACAATCTTTACGACTTATATTTAAATTAAGATATGTTATAATCTCGTTATTCACTAACAAAAAGTATTGAGTGAATCGAAAAGAACCTCAGACAAAACAAACACGTCAAGTGCGAGTCATTGACATTTCATTGAGATTGCGTTGATACTGTTAATACTGCGCTGGGATACTATTTTTGTACATAAAATATCAACCAGTTAGGTGATTACGTGAGTCAGATAAAAAAGTATTTTAATGTACATTCGTACCAAAACTGTGCAAAATAAAGTACAGTACTCTATTATAAAGTAGGGTGTCAAACCTACCTGTCCATTCCCAACACTGATTCCCTGAAATAATCAATTGTAAACGTTAAAGGAGACTAAAGACCGGGTAGGAACACGGGCGAGCTATGGAAAAGTTTGGACGCGAGGGGGCGAGCCGTCACTCGGCCGGCTGTCGTTGCGGTTACGGTACAGGCCAGTATTAGCAAAGTGCAGTTCGACCTTTACACTTAGCAACTGATACACAAACTGGTGCAAATTAAAATCCCAGCACCCAGACGGTGTTGTGATAAACGAATGAAATTTGGCCCCAAATATGCCCGCATGAAGAGTTTAAATGATTTAACATTAAAAGTTTTACATGTAATAATGTGAGAATTACGGTACTATATATCATGTAAATTGCAATTTTTTAATTTTTTTTAACGTATAAGTGGCGAACAGTGTGGTGTCACATGACACGTGGTTGCCCACAAGTTTTTGTTGTCTAAGTATGCCAAGGCGAAGGTGACAACTCTCTACACCCAAATGTCTAACAGTGAGAGAGGTCGGAGAATTGACGTGTTTTGAAAGGGTGCATCATATCGTGAAATCTCCAGAACGATTTGCCGCAGTGCAATGTCAGTATACAGACTTGTTACACAGTGATGAAAAAAAAGCTCTAATACTCCTAGAGCAGGCACAGGTCCATACAGAAGGATAACAGCACGTGACGACTGCCAAATGGTGTGGGTGGCTGCTGCTGGCAGATGGTTGACTGCAGGCCAGATCCAAGTAGTGGTTACACATAGTCACACCCCGCCTCCGCCCCTCCCCGGATGATTCTAAACTAATTGTTTGAAGCTAGGTTACACTCTCTGGCCCCTGTGCATTGTGTCCCATTAATCTAATTTCATTGCCATCACCATCTACCCTGGTATAATGCGAAACACAAATGGAGATGTGAATGGCGTACATTTGTGTTTAGAGACGAGTCTCGATTCTGTCTGTGGCAAAGTGATAATAGACGACATGTTCGCAGGCGTAGTGGAGGAACGGCTTATCTGCTGTGATTTCAGAACCTCACGCAAGTGCCGTCACCGGTGTCATGTTTTGGTGGCAATCAGTTTCTTTTTTTTTTGTAACTGCTTTACGTCTCTTTTTAACATCGAGGTCTTTAGAGACGGGAAAGGATGGGGGGCAAGGATGGGGGCAAGGAATGGGAAGGAATTCGGCCATGGCCTTTTGAAGGAAAGCATCCCGGCATTTGCCTGGAGTGATTTGGGGAAACCATGGAAAACCCAAATCTGGATGCCCGGATGGGGATTCGAACCGCTGTCCTCCCGAATGCGAGGCGAGAACGCTAACCGTTACACCGCCCCGCTCGGTAGAATCAGTTTCGATAGCATGACTGGGTCGGCTGTTGTTGAAGGCAATGACAGCCCATCACTATGTGGACGTGGTACTGTATCTTATTGATACCCTACATGTTCAACATCCGCATCGTATTTTCCAACAAGACAGTGCCCGTTCTCATATTGCGACCATCGTCACACAAGCCTTGCAAGGAGTTTCGATCTTGTAATATGGACAGCACGGTTCCCAGATTTGTCCCAAATAGAGCATTTCTAGGATACCAGAAGTAGACACATTAGATCACATGGTCACCCAGCACAAACTCTGCAACAACTGACTGCAAAAGACATGCACGCGTAGTGAGACGTACACCAAGAAGATATCCGAACACTTGTTGTGTCAATGCCGGCAAGGATCCACGAATGTATTGGTGCTCAAGTTGGGCGCATTTCTCACTGACAACTGTAAAAGGTAATAACTTAGCCTGATCCATTTCCATTTGTTATTATTTCTTTTAGGTATGGCCCTGGATATATTATCAAAGTTTCCTAAAATTCTACCATTCATGTATGCGTGTTGTGATTTTAATTTCCGCCAGTGTTTAGAGCGACCATAAGATTTCGCTATAAATTTAAAAAAGTCGAAAGCTACCCATTTGTTATTGAAACGTTAACATAGGCTGTATTTAAATGACTTCACAACCTCGGTATTTGGAGGACCAAGGGATATTGAGAGGAAAGTTAACAGAAGTGGCTTATCCAAGTAGAAGCAATTCCAGACCCAGATGGGGTCCCATTGGAGCAAACCCAGGATCCGGGTCCCACATGTTGTGAGACCCTGGGGGATTCTGTATAGTCAGAGAAGCAACTCTACAGTCTACATTAAGTTCCTTCATAAAAATAGAGGAATAAATAAAATATAAAATCAAATAAAAAAAAATAACGGTCAGGTAATAAACGAACATGCCTTTGAGATATCTGCCGCCTTTACATGAAGTACTTAATAAGTGAAGTATTTTACTACCCGTCTAAGAAATAAGTAGCTACAGACTCCTAAATATGATATGTATCGAAGCCCATCTCCATGTGTAAATTTTAGATTTCTAGCACCGCTCAGTAGCGTATAAATAAAGATGTAAACGGCTCGAATGTTCCTTCAGTTTATGATTAAAGCTCAATTTTTGTTTAGGAACAGGATGTTCGACATCCCTGTCGATTTAAGGAACCCATAAGAATGTAGGTACCTGTATTCGACAAAGAGGTTACCCAAATAGAAATCTTCTTCTGTAAATTTATGATGGAAAATTCTTAGAGAATCATAAGCTTATTTATTTGATCGCGATCATATTTGTATATTCTCAATCAGTAGAAAGCATATCAAACTTACATGAAACTAGAGTTAAAGTGCTTAGGGGGCATCCATAAATTACGTGAGGTGAAATAGGGGCGGGGTGCAGCGAAATCTCACAATTCTCACGTGAGATTTTTTTAAATTGTGTTGGACTGTAGAGCTAAAAAAAAAAAAAAAAAATTGTGTTTACGGGAATGTCGATTTTAGGGGGGACCAGATCTCACGAAGTCTCACCAGAGAGGGGGGGAGGAGGGTCCGAAAATTAGGAAAACACCACGTAATTTATGGATGTCCCCTTACTAATGTTACGATTTTGCTAACAAGATATGCGGTTCCGACTGTTTTAAACACATGCCCTACAAAAACTGATTACTGACAGACGATAACACTTGGACTCGTCCGGATTGACTTGAAACCTGACCGTATTGCTAGTTTAATGCAGTTTTCTGAATCATTTTATTTGCATAAATTCGAACATGATATGATTTCATGTCGAGTATAGGTGCACTGTCGACAAAAGGAAGGTACGCAGAGTGTATATCGGATAACACGAAATGTACTCAATTGGAATCTGTCAGATGATAAATTCAAAAATTACTAGAAAATACTTCAAGTCACTTGTGCATCTTAGCTAGAAAGCTAATAGAATTCTAAAAAAGCAAAACAATTTTGAAGCCTAGACTACGCCTATTCCAGCATACGCTTGGTTGCTTTTTTTTCATTTTCAAAGGAAAATCTAACATTTTTCTTGAAATAATTTCGAGGAATTAGAATTTAACTGCCTAATTACCATGATTTTAACAATTTTAGATATATCCTTTAATTTTAAAACTTCCTCTCTTATTACAAGAAAACTTACATTATATCCACCGCCGCTCGTAACAAACCAAACAACTGTGACGGACGGCAAGCACAACGAGTTCCTGTGATTGTTGGAGCAACAGAGCGATGCTCTATTGTTTAAGCGCGCGGTGTAGCAAATAATATTATTATACTCTATTGTACTGGATGGTATTTGAAAAAGCGATAGATCAACTTAAAAAGAAATATTCAGAACATTAAAGTTAGACGTGTTTCGACACCAAAGGATAAAAGAAGTCTATCAAAAATATATATAAATATTTTTTTTTTGTATCACACTAATTTCGATTACTATTTTCGAAATGCGGGTGTCACCCCCAAACGGGTGACACCCGGGGCGGACCGCCCCCACCGCCCCCCCCTAGCTACGCCATTGAAATGGAGTCAGATCTTCCATTGAAGTTACTCGCAGGGAAGATTTGACCTCCTTATTAGCATACTCAAGAATTTCGCAAATACAATGAGATATCCAAAGGAAGCACGATTCTCAGATACGACTTATACGGCAGACGATGATTTGCAGACACAATAAAAAGAGCATCACCTGCTACGGTACAAAGCAGTTGCATGTTCTACACATAGAGACCAATGTTCCATTAATAAATACTGATATATACAATGCTACTGAAAAATTCCATAGAAAACTAAGTGAATACAGAAACGAAAGAACCGAAACAATAGGAAGAACAATTGCAATGGAATGGCACAAATACAAAGTGCCCCTTAGTATATTACATTAGCCAATATAAGAAAAAACACAACACACGAACACTGCAGGGGTTTTTCATCATTAAGATCATCTCTGATGATCATAACCCTGGTTTTCCCCCCCGAATGTGATCAAATGAAAAGTGTCCATAACAAAACCCCAAACCTTACTCTTAGAAGTTAAGATACCGAAGGTAGTGGGACTTCGATCACAACCACTGAGGCAGCGAAAAAAAGAACCTATTTCTTAGAGCAGCCCTTATCAAATCCTCCGCTGGCTAGGGCTGACAGCTTTCGAATATAACTGTAGCTAATTACCAACATCTTCGTGTAGTCATAATGAACTAATGGCAGAGATTCTTACCGGTTGCTCAGTCCTTCTATGTTGTAGCCATCTAAACTAACCCGCTAGTCCCACCATTTAACGATGACCTAGGTACAGTTTAACGTGGAATCCAAACCACGGAGCGATTATTTCAATTCAAGTTTGTACAATACGATGCCATCGGTACGAATCTCCGTAAACACAACATCGAGTGCTAAACATGCTTTAAATAGGTGGAAGTTTTATATCTAATTTTTCAGGTTTTCAACATCAGATCAAAATGAAGCTTATCCAGTTTTACGTCTGGACCATACTACGTACATTGATCGGAAACGCTTCAAAATCCGAATAGAAGCTTTTGGTTTAATCGCGATTCTAATTTGCAGACACTTCATCTTAAGTTCTTTGGCTGTTATCAAAATGAATCATACCTGCGTTTACTCTTGGGTTGTGCAGTGATTGACACATCATCAAAATTGGACAAATACTTGTTGTGTGATTCATGTTAAACGAAAAAATAGAAATTAATTTTTCTTTATTTGTCAGCCTTCTGCAAAAACCATACATACACCATTTTACTTCTGGGACGTTGGGTTGTTCATTGAAATCCCATGAAAATGCGACCAGTAGTTTGTGCATAAATCGCGTTCAGCGAAACAAATAGATCGGCAAACAGAAAATTTTATTATTATTATTGTTTCTCAGCTTTTCGACGTTGCATGAAAATGAAGCCTAAATGATTATAAGTATACAATCAATGATGTCTGCCATTCCAATTGAGTTCCTCCGTTCATTGATTTATTCACAAAATGAATTTCACTTCAGTCTCCGAAGATTCTTCCGCGGTTTGTTTGTCTGTTGACTGTATATACATGTCATTACTTAGTTCACTGTTACATTTTTACTACCCAACTAATTTATGGTAAAGTATTGAATTATTTACTTTTTCAAACAAAGGAATATGTATGTAATTCCCTACTTATACCATAATTTAGTTGTGTAAAATAACATAACAGTAAACAAAGCAATAACATGTATATGCAATCAACAGACAAAAAGACTTAAATTGTAAATATCTCGGTATAGCATTTGATAATAAACTCAAGTGGGAAGGACACACTGGGCTGGTGGAAGGAAAAGGCCACAATATCCATCATTTACTGGAAATAGTGCTGAGGGGATGTACGAGACAAGTGAGGCCATTGGGTTTCAGACCATTGCTTCAATATAGTGGTGTAGTATGAGACCAACATCTCAAGTATCAAATACAGGAGTTGGAGGAGGTGCAAAGAAGGTCTGCTAGATTTTTATCTGGAAATTACTGCAGAACACAATCAGTAACATATAAAAAAGGCGCTGGAATGGGATTAGTTTTAAAACAGGAGGAAGGTGAAGATTGGAGGGAGTGTACAGGACATATTTTGGTGATGAAGCGTGGGAAGGTATTGGTGGATGAATTAAAAGTGGTGCATGGAAGGGAAAATATTGCTATGACCACAAACTGGCCACCTGATATTAGGCATAACGGTGTTGGAAAAATTTTCGTTGATAGGTATTAGGGAGTCAAGTATTGAACTAAATTAGCACGGGAAGGGAATATTGGTCAACGAAACGAAAGTTGCTTTTCGCAGTGTTTACAGCCAAGCAGCTATCCAAACTTATCTTCATCATCGGCTTTATATTTAAAATGTTACGTTATTTATACTACGCAGTTTTATTAATTATTATTATTTATTAATTGTGTATGAGTATATACCCGGTGGCAACACCCCATACACATAATTATAGTATTCACAAATTTTTCCTTCAAACTGCTTCAAATGTTGAGGTATAACCGTGATCCTGGGTTATTTATTTCGGACCCTTACATACAAAAAAGAATTTTCCTACGCTCGAGATCAAATGCTGGTTTATGGTCTTTTCTTACCTTCCACGAATCCCTCTTTTTTTTTTATCAGCGTTATGATATACCTGTACCAATAATTGCTTGAATTTTTTTTACCTTTATCATAATCAAATGATGATTTTGAAAATATTTGGATATATTTAATGGCCACAGAATCAAAATTACATTTAATGTGATCAATTTTTACGTAACTGCGGTAAACGTGTGAAAATAAATAAGCTCTTGGGTTGAATGTGTTGCTTTAGACTTTCTTTGGAGCTGATACGTCCACTTACTGTATATGTGCTTGAATGCGAAGAAGTTCTCTAGGTGACCCGTGCAAAAATTTCGCGAATACGATAAATAGTAAAGTTAGTGGTATGTAATAGGATCAAAGAAGAACCGCCTAATTTGTATCACTTGTTTCTTTTTTAGTGTAATACGTACGTAACAAGCAGGTTATTAATATCTCTGTGATAAGTGCTGCTGCTATCTAGCGGCTTGGCTCCGAACTGTCTCATACGCGCAGCTATCACAGTTATTACATTTTTCCTTCGATGGCCAAATTCCGAAAAATTTCGTCCTTAATTTATAATTTTGACTGAGTGGAGATCTTAATCTTTTAAATACTACCTCATTTATCAATTTCTGTTAGATATTAAGGGAAATAAATGACCCGTATAAAAAGAATAGCACTTGTTGGAAATAATGATACTTTTGCCCTTTAAAGGTCGAATTCCGAAAAATACCTTTCTTAAAATACGATGTGACCAAGGCGAAGACCTTAATCTTTAAAATTATTTATGTATATCGTTTATATATCGAGGGAGATATATGGCTCGTGACACAAAAACGCTTTGTAGAAATATTGACACTTTTCCCCTCTAAGTGTCGAATTCCGAAAAATTATCTTCTTAATATATGATGTCATCAAAGGGGAGATCTTAATCTTTAAAATGATTCGTAATTTATCGATTTCAGTTATGTATCCATAGAGATAAATTGCTCGTGACACAAAATACCATATCGTCAAAAAGCCTTGTTTCTCATACTGACATTTTTGTACTTTAAGGGATGAATTTGGAATACTTACTCTCCTAAAATGTGATGTAACCAAAGAGGATACCTTAATCTTTAAAATTATACCTTATTTCTTGAGTTCGGTTAGGTATTAATGGAGATAATGGCTTGTGACAAAAAAAAAAAAACCTTTTAGAAATAATATACATGATTTTGCGTTTTATTAGGAGCTCACTGGTCTGCGTTTCTAGTTCTGAATTTGAGATTGTTTTCATTATTTCTTAGTTACTCTGTACCATATGTGCGAATAATAATTGAATGAGATGCTAAATGTTAACGTGAGTGAAGTGAGTTCACTACTACATGGCAGAAACGAAAAAGAAATCTAAACAGAGGGCTCTGTACCAAACAAGGGGAAGTGGATTTCACGTGCCAGAAAGTCCATGGCCAGTGTTATCTGGGATGCAAAATAGTTCATTTTTATTGATTGTATTGTAAAGAGCAAAACATTAACTTGGCAATACTATCCAAGTCTTATGGACTTGGGTGAAACATTTCGTAAGGAGTGACCTGATTACAAAATAAAAAAAGTCAGCTTTCATCGGGACAATGCACCCGACAACACAGATGCCTTGGCAGTGGGAAAAATGAGGGATATGAAGAACGGATTACCACATTACCGATAGTTATCACTAACAGAAGTATAGATAATTCTAAATACTCAGTATTTCAGAGAGAAAATAATAATGTTAAAGCGATATAAGTTAATTTTTGATAAACATCTTCTTTTTGCGTACTTCTTTTCTTTCTCTTCCACCTGAAATCTCGTAAATGTATCATATCACATATCCTCTTCGGAAAGTTCTTGCCATGATTTCCGGATTCTATATGGCGAAAGCTTCAGTTATACCACTTTTTATAAATCGTATATGGAAGTTAAGCCAGAAGAAAAACTTATCTAATTGTAAACCCAATTCATTGAATGTCTTCCGCTTGTTATTTTTTTTCCATCGTGGCCTATTACAGTGAAAGGCTACGAACTCAAAGGCCCCTGTTCTAATATCGACAAAGATGCGGAGTTTTCCTGCGAACTTAAGTTCTAAACTCAGACCGCTATAAAATGAGTACCGTATAAGGCAGTAGCGCCAGCGTGGTTCTGGCGCGACCATGCCGTTCTAATGCCATTGTCTTTTAGAGATCACGTGTGTGGGGCCGTCCTTTGTGAGAGGCTTTTCAGGATTTACGAAGAAGACGTTGGTAGCAGTGTGCTACTTTCACTGGGGTGAGAGGCGTGCCATGCAGACAGTGGAAGTCAGTCGGGAGGACAAATAGTGACAGCTCCCTGCGGGGAGCAGCGACCACCTCGGGCGAGCTCTCAAGGCCCGCGTGGGAGCTACTTCCACTCGGCTGTACTCACGCCTGAGGCCACTTGGCTACCGGCGCTGGTTGATGCTGATGGACAATTATGCGTCATCAATTTCGATGTCATTAGAGTTTCAAACACTATACGATTGCTCCGAATTATGAGAAGGAAAATAGAACATCGAGGTATTCGTTTAATTTACCTCACATCTGAAGCCGAACTCTGCATCCAGGATTTCAAATATATTTTATTTTGCTTCCATCCTTGCTGCTCGGCAATTAGAACTGGCAGACCGAGCGTGGTCGTGTAACGGCTAGCGTTCTGGCCTCGCATTCGGGAGGACGGCGGTTCTAATCCTCGTCCGACCATCCAGATTAGGGTTTTCCATGGTTTCCCAAATCACTCCAGGCAAATGCCGGGACGATTCCTTCAAAAGGCCATGGCCGAATTCCTTCCCATTCCTTGTCCCCCATCCTTTCCCGTCTCTAAAGTCCTCGCTGTTGAGAGACGTTAAGCAGTTAAATAATAATAATAATAATAATAATAATAAAAAGAACTGGCAGATGATTTTTTGTTTTTTTGGGGGGGGGGAGAGAGAGAGGAATTTGGACCTTTTGAAGAAACCTTCTCTGCATTCACCTATTATGATTTACAGAAACCATGGAAAATCGAAACGTGAATGGTCAGACCGTAATTTTAACCCACCTCCTCCCGAATGTGAGGTCCTAATGTTATCGCTGATGCACCATGGTATTTTCAAATAATACCTTTCTGACGGTACGCCTGATTGAATATGACAGCACTAAAATTTTGTCGAAATTACTTCTTGTTTGGGACTATGATATTTTATCATTAAGAGATATTTTACTCACTACAGAGGTTTTACTCCAACATAACAGTAAAAACTCGAAATACAGAACTTCATTTTGTCTTCTCAAAATATTTCTCCTGATATTTCGTTCTTGTATATCTTCCTCTTCTGCACCAAATCTTCTCATTGCTGTTTGTACATTTCGGAGCTAAATAAATATGGGTCATCATTTTTTCCTCCTTCCTTCAATCGAACAGTATGGAACTATCATACATATCTATGAACTTACTTCCAATTTTCAACAAATGCGAAAATCTTTGGCTTTAACGTTCATACTTTGTCTTAGTATCCAAGCAACAAGCGGTTCCTCATGGAAAAATTGGCCTCATCAGCATGCAGAAGAATGAATTTTCTTTTATAGGCAAATCATGCCTTCTTCTTCCGTAATAAAATTCAGGAAAATCTCAACTCAAGGAATACAAAGGGAAATATTCGAGTAATGGAGAGAATTACTCGTGCATTGTTCTCAGTTAAGACTGCAGATTTTAATGACTTTGATCGTTGATTCCGTTTGATTTCTAATCTTATTCGTTAGATCATCTCCTCCGCATATATCCGTTACAGTCTACGACCTACATTGTCACATGGGTTTAGGAGATTAACACAAATATTTGACTTGGGTTAAAAAAATGCTTTAATGGCGGGAAAATGTCACGTGTGACGTTACTGCGACCATAAAAAATGGTTGTGCTGTAGTCTCTTATGATCTTTTCCAGATTCGCTTCTCCATAGTGCCTAGATAACTTTCCTAATCATAGGATTCTTTGTCTTAAGATGTGGTTAGTAACTTAAAACTGTGTTGAACGAAAATTACAGGAATGTTCAGGATGGTTGAATAAATCATAACTTGAATGTACTGGCGCTAAGATAGTTATTATTTGTAGAATATTCTAAACATCTGAAGCAATTTTAATATTTAGGTCAATATCCTTAGCTGCTATACTAATGTTGGGTTTTAATCTCCGTCTAGTGCAGCACTGATGATGGTCTAATAAACCGAAATGCATTGGCCATACCAAAGTTTTTTCATTTGTTAGCTGCACTAGACGGAGATTAAAACCCAACATCTGAAGCAATTTTACTGATAACTGTATTACGGAACAATGATAATACGCTTTACTCTAGATAAACAGGTGGGACGTACAGAAATAATACTTTTCGTCACTTCTGAGTTTTTGCTATTGAATCTCCCGTTATATCATTATATAGACATATTTTAAAACACATAAATGACAGTGGTTTATCTGGATTTCTCGAGAGAGCACAGCAGCGGAAGACCCACTGCGCGGTCACTGGCTGGGACTGACCACCGACACTCAAATGGCGACATTTATTTCCTGATTACTTTCAGCCTTCTCGGAACCATTATAATTGGCGGAGGATTAGGGACAAGGATCGGAAAGGATTTTGGCCACGGCCTTTTGAAACCACGATCCCAGAATTCATTTAAGATGATTTCGGGAAACCATGAAAAATGGAAATCAGGATGGCCTGCCCGAGATTCGAACCCCCTCTTTTGAATATCAGGTATGAGCATTACCACACGCCAACAGTGTCCTTAAGGTAGCCGGACAGGGATGTAAATCCCGGCCCTTCCGAATACCATATCATAGAGTTATCGCTCACGTTCCAAGCTCGGTCAGATGGCAACAGGTGCAGTGCGTATCACCCATGTGCATATGTGGTCAGAACCATTTACTTAGAATAAATATAGTGGTTTGGAATTATATAAATTAAATGTTTATATATAGTAGGCCCATGAGAAAAATGCTTACTTCAAGGTGAATGTCAGCATTTCCATACGTAAAATACAACTCATCATCTGGGTATTTCTCCTTTGAATGCCGTACTGCGGTAGGATGTCAGTTTCGTAATTTTCTGACCCGAGTTAAATCCTCGCAGAATCAAATATTTTTATTATTTTTATCTTCAAATTTTTTTTCAAGCTTGATCTTTTTATTTTGTTAAAACTTCATTTATGTATTTTTATTGAATGAGATAACAGGAGCAGTGAACTTTTGAAAGCAGTGTCCTTTGCCACTGAGTTACCAGACAGCTTGAGAGTTGGTTATTCGTAAGAATTCAATATTATATTATGTTCTGCGTTATTGAACTGCGTATTGCGTTTAGCACAAAAAAACACCTCAGATGTAAAAGAATGATTTTCTCGCTTTCGTTCACCGGTGAAATCGCACCTGAACCAAATGTTAATGCAAAGGCTTGCTGTCAAACTCAATGATAAAGCTACACAGCCAAAGTTCAAACATTTTTAAGACTGAGGCGATTTAAATTCCTTGCTTCTCCACTTTGGTAGTTAAAAAAGTAAGATAAAGTGTCTGAACACATGGCACTCTATACAGATCAATACTTTAGATAAGACTGAAGAAACATTTATCGATGGAAGGAAGCGATTTTGTCTAAACAGCTTAAAACTCTTCACTACATTCGAGAAATTGATTTTTACTAAGCTGCACAATTTCTAAAAGAAATTTAACTTGTTACGTCTCTAAATCTGGAACAAGAAATGATTGCCTTTGATAGCCTATCTATTAGTATAATAGACAAGATGTAGCGTGTAGCGCCTACGTCATGTCACGCGGTGACGTCAAGCTATGACGTTGCGCTATGACGTCACGCTTTACGATATTATTTGTGGGAGTGCGCGTTTTTTCATATCATTTCCAAGCAACAGTGAATAAATTAACTCACAGAACACTGAAATAAAAGTGTGTATTGCGTTAAAATCGATATATCAATCATTAGATGCTTATATTTACGTAATATTCTTTTGATATGTTGAAGTATTCCTTAAATTCTTTGTCCATAGATATTGTAAGATAAAAGCTTTGTATCTCGAGTATCAATGCTGAGAATAGTTTGGTTAAAGTATTACTTAAGATGGATCAGAATTACAATTGGCATTTGACGCTACGGCAGAGGGCATGAATAATTTAGCTTTTTTTCAAAATAATTTAAACTGTACCCTATTATTGAAATTATTAATTCGTTTGAACCGAAATAGTTGCCCACTCATCTCGAATTGTGCAGCCTACACTACAATTAATAATGTAAGTTTATCAGATTTATTTTAATCTTCTTTGATTTCACTGAGTAATATTACTGAGGCTATTACGTATTTCCTCAATGTGTAACTATGACAGCTATTCGAACGTTGTAATATCGGTCTGAAACACGTTGCAGATTTTTGGTTTATTACCTTTCTTTTTTGTTGAATGTTTTTGATGAAATTTATGTTGTTGCGTAATGTATCTCATCAATGAATTGTCGTTTTGGTCGGAAAACTTTTGCACACGTTCGTTTTGTGATATTATGGCAAAATAAAAACTAGGCCCAAAGAATTGTGCTATTTGTTTGAAATTTACCACATACGTTCCTATGGTCATACCTTTTAAGAAAAAGTGTACATGAAAGCAAAAGGCAGCTTACGTTAGACGTGAAGCAACATGAAAATTACGAATTATCACAACACAAAACCGCCAATTCAAATATTCACGTCAAAGATAGCATCTGTACAGCAACAACTGTAAAAACGCTGGCAACGTTTCTTGATAGGATATAAATATATTCCTGCGTTGTATAATTCACTTCTTACAACAACTTATTTTATACTTATATCGCGATACATGACATCACCATCAATGCGCATTAAAGCGATTAAAGCTTTCATTTTGTAGCGGCAGTATTACCCGAGATTGTGGTTAGGTTGAAATCCAGCCTGGACAAAAATAAATAATGAACCTTATCACAGCAATAGCATGTTGAATTTAGCTATTATCAGTTATTTAAGCAGGTTTCATAAGCACTATGTCACGTTTTGATATCATGAATCATGATGTAAACTACTCACGTATGTGGTTAGTTTTAAAATGCAACCTGGACCAGGATAGCAACCGAAACCTTTTGTCATAGCGCCAGGCAATAGGAATTGCATTTATTTTCTAACAATTCAATTTATTTCAACAATAGCTAAGAAAGGAATTGCTACAATACTGAAAGAAAAGTATGAATTTTGTTTAAATTGTCATATTGATTATTAGTTGCTTTTTTTAGTGATATGATTACTTGGTTTGAATGAAAGAAGTTCCAAATTGTTCGCGATCTATGCAACCTAAACCACAATTGAAACTAATATTACATGACGTAAGAAGTTAAGATTTATTTTTAGCATCCTTCGTTTTCACTGGGGTCATTATTTCAGCCGAATGTAAGCTGTGCCAGGCGTTAAAACATCGATCTTCATCATAGAAAATAAGAAAGTTGTAAGAAACTGTGAAGATTTTGGATCAAGTTTGTATCGCATGATGCTTGATTGGTATAGATGCATGATGACATTGACATGCGATTCAGGGAATGTATAAATTCGCGTGTGAATGAAGCTTTGGTTTTCTACCGGCTATATTGGCGAAGATTGTAGTTAGGCTGAAACGCAACCTGGACCAAATTAACAACAAACTTTTTGCTACATCACAAGGGAAGAGAAATTACAGCATAGTGAGCTTTATTTTATAAAATTTCTATCTAGGTAAACAACCAAAATGAAATCAATTGCCAGCACAGTCCGTTAAACCCGTCATTTTTGACGGGTTTTTTGGCTAGTAATGAAATAGTCAGTAAATGTCACGCAAAAATCGTTGGAAAACGTATTGTGGCATTCATTTTTTACGCTGTTATGCAGCTTACATTCATCGCGCTTCATTAGTCTGGGTTGTTGATAAGTTCGCATTGTATGGATAGAGACATCAATAGCCTCACTAACAGCTCACTATCAGTCACGAGCCGTATCTCCCGATAGTTAGTGTCGAAGATTTCGATTTATTTAGCAATATCCAACTTCAAATTACTTTCTGGTTCTTGATCTATACGTCTAACAGTTCTACTTAATTGGTACTACCAAGTCCTAAGTATAATATATTAACATGTTTATCAATAAAGTATGCAGAAAATGTACTTAGTAATAATCACTGATGATGTGTCACACCGATATGGCGAAACATGTATGGGAGTAAATACCCCTGCTCTATGGTAACACGCCTACGCCCCGGCCCGGACAAAGCGATCTTAAGAAGAAATTGAAAAACCTGTAGGCAGCAACTGACCTGTCCCTGATCTCCCAGCTGAAGATGCCGGGGTTCTCGCGGCGGTACTGGTCGATGCGGGCCTCCACCTCGGGGGTGGCGACCCTGGGCTTGGAGCCGCCGATGACGCCGGGTCTGATGGAGCCCGTCTCCTGGTAGCGGTTGAGGATCTTGGAGACGCAGCCGTGGGAGACGCGCAGCTGCCTGGAGATGACGCAGGGCCGCACGCCCGCCGCGGCCATCTCGACGATCTTGAGGCGGATGTGGTTGGGCAGCGGCCTGCCGTTGATGAAGACGCCGCCCAGCTGGTTGACGCGGCCCTGGCCTGCGGAACACGGCCACATGGTCAGCGAGCACGTTACCTTGCTGTCCACCGCCGGCTCAGACCACCCTGCGGACACACAAGTCCAGCTGGTCCTAGGGCGGCACCCCGTGTCTCCCACAAACATAAACCAAAACATGAAATTCAGTGCGGTGGCTCAGACCACCCTGCGGACACACAAGTCCAGCTGGTCCTAGCGCGGCACCCCGTGTCTCCCACAAACATATACCAAAACATGAAATTCAGTGCGGTGACTCGGGATCTCAATTGAGTGAAATGTTAGAACGACGTATACCCCAAAGACGCTGAATAAAACTAACAACTTTCATAACATTATAGTAGCTAATAATGTTTCACTTTCCAAGAAGACGTTTCGTTGTGGGTATGTCAGACCCTATTCAATATATTAGCTCATAATACTTGTTTTTCTTTAACAACTCACGTGAGCAGTGATCTGTTTTCACCTAAATTTCTCCGCATTAATATCTTTACGTTTTATTTAACCGTTATTGTGGTGCTTCTTTATGATTATAACTCGTAACGTAACGTAATTATGTAGAACCATGTGGGCTGTAAATAAACCTGGTTTAAAAGCAACGTTTATATTCTTTCACTCCTTCTAATTAAGTTTTAAAGGTTACATGTAACGGATAATTTGGTAGTTTCGCACAGATGGA
>JARYHS010015221.1:0-19000 GCA_031002005.1 Vandiemenella viatica
GGCTTATTGAGTCTTTACAGCTAAAAGATGATTGTGGTCCAGGAATGGGCAAAAAAGACCCAGCACTTCTGTTTGTGAACCATCCTGATATTGTCATGAGTGAATTTGGTAAATCACAGAAATCAAAAATCAAGATGGTCGTACCAAGTTCTACTTAATGTTAGGACTTAACATTACAGCTCACTCAATGGGCTAAATGAGCCATAAGTATACTCTCAATGATGACACAGGCAAATGTTGTGTTTATCGAGTAACAAGCACTTTCCAATCAATGGCCAAAAAAAAAAAAAAAAATAAAGTTGCAACACTTAACCTGCTGATCCAAAAAATATATTTAATTCTGTCGGTACATCTGTTCACGAACGAAACTCATTGTGCACTGGATACTCAAAATCCTGTTTACAATCCAAAAACAATGTCAATCATATTTGAAATTTTTTAAAGAGCTGTGTAGGACTTAAGTTTGAAATCATGGATGAGACCATAATTCTGTTATATGATTAAAACTTCAGTGAAGAATTGGTGGTATGTTGCCATGCAGTGGAATCTCCTCCAAAGAAAATGAAAATGATGCAGTCAATGAAGAAGGTTACGACACACAATGTGTGTGATCCATGATATATTTGATTTAGCCAAGCACTTCGTCTCAGTTTACACTGGAAAATATGTTAACATTAATCAACTTCCTATTGCCCCTCTAACAATACGGATGCACTGCAAGTCTCATTCCAAATTTCTATCCCAGCTTTCCATTCATCTAGAATCTAGATAATAACTTTTAGGCTATTTGTCATAGTTGCCTACATGAATGTTTAGACGGTTCCCACTGCCCACCTCAAAAATTAAATAAATGTAATAACAGAAAATTATTTATAAAAGCTTACAATGTTTACAGATGGCAACACTCACTTATGTCAAATTGCCCTTCTAAATCTACATATATACTCTGCAATTCACAAAACTGTAGGTGGCAGAGTGTGCTCAGCACCAAAGCTAATCTCTTTCTTATGCATTCCAATCCCTAATGGTACAAGGGAAAAAAGAATTCATATATGAATCATTGTGGCACCTTATTTCTCTAATAAAAAACAAAAGGTTAATTATGAATATAAGGTGGGGAAGGAATTGCTTGCTGAAGACTTGAAATGTAAATATCTTGACATTACATTTGATAATAAGCTTAACTGGGCAGGACACATTGGACAGGTGGTCAGAAAAGGTTTCAAAATTCTGCACTAGTTGGAGAGAGTGATGAGGGGATACACAAGAGAAGTAAAGGAATTTGATTACAAAACTTTGGTCAGACCATTGCTTGAATATGTTAGTGTAGTATGTGGTATGTGTGGTAGCCACAAAGAACTCAGTGGGAAGCATGTGGAAGCTTGGTTATAAAGAGCCTTGTTCAAACATATTATTGCAAGAATCATGGTCAACAATTGAACCTATAGAGAATATCACAAATAATATAATACAATATAATATATAAGAAAACTTCGATCTTGCAGATTATGATCTTAATGAATCCTGTAATCACAAATAATATAATACAATATAATACATAAGAAGACTTCGATCTTGCAGATTATGATCTTAATAAACCCTGTAATCACTAATAATATAATACATAAGTCAATGCAATAACAACCAGGTTAAGCCATGAGAATATTATTCATCACAATATCTCCACTTGTATTAAACATCCAAACAGAATATCCTTACGCACTTGGAAACATAATATAACAGGGCAGGCTCTCACCAATTTACCATCATGTAACAAATCTACAACTAGTATCAAACACAATTTGTACAGAGGAGGCAAAATATACCAATTATTTCAAACGAAGAGGAATCAGTTTACCTCAGCGTCCCGCAATTTACCCAAGAATCATGTTCTTACCAAAGGGTTCTGACACACTATAGTGCGTGCACACCGGCACATAAGTCGTTACCACCCACACACACTGATAAGGTGACGGGAACGATTAGCACCACATATCGGGGAATTTTGTTCATTCCCATAACACAATTAACAAGAATGTAATAAGCGACGCACTTTGTAGTTGGAGTCGTCAGGTATTCTATCCCAAATACCCAACAGGGCTAGACAATGGCAATTTATCACCTCAAAGTCACCACCAGCCCCGACCACCACCGTACTCTAGAATCGGCGGAAAACCGCTCACGGACACGAGGCGCAGCAGAGGAATTCCTTCGATAATGCGAGCGAGGAACGGTCTCGGTGGAATCACAAATCCACCTCAAGTAGTACTTCCAGGCTGCCTGGGCAAATTACAAGAGCTCGCTATACCAGCAGGCCTCTAACGTCGCAGTCCCTTGAGGAAGTATTAGGCCCAACGAACCAAGCCGCTGTTGCCACCCGACTCACTTCCCGATTTTCTGTCCCCGATTATATCAGCTCATTCAGCAGGAAGAGGGCACCACGGGCCACAGCGCTCTCTCACGGGCGAAACTAGCACGCAGGCTTCACATCAGAAGACGATCGCGGGAGGGGAAAATAAACAATGCGAGCCGAGCACGGCTCAACCTCCCCCACCAAAGCCACAACCAGCGAGATTGAGATGTCAAGGCTTAGTCTTACATTTAACCTGAGATAGATGCACCCTCATAAGTTTTTTTGGAATTGGGATTTTGGACTAACAAATTAATTGGCAATAGTATTTTACGTATAATACAAGGGACCATAAACCTGTAGGCTAATTTACCAGATTGCCCACCCTCAGCACCACCTTGAGGATTCAAATTACGAACGAAAATCTCGTCCCCGACCTTGTGGTTAAAGGGGACTCTGCCACTATTATACCTTTTGCGTAAACACTCGTGGGCTAACTTAATGTTCTTACGAGCTCTATTACAATTCTCCTTGATGCTATGAGAATTAACTTTATCAGGTAAGAGTTCCTTAATGTTCCACCAATTGGATAACGGTGAATTCAATGAGTAGGAAAGCATCAGGCTAGCTGGTGAGGCCTTCAAAACTTCATGACGAGCGGCATTAAAAAAACTAAATTAATCCATGAAAGAGATTCATCCCATTTGGTACACGAATTATCGTGATAAGCAATCAATGCGGCCTTTAAATTACGGTTTACTCGTTCCGCAAATGAAGGTTCGGGATGATAGGGAGTAGTGGTCACATGTTTGAGGCTCTGAGAAAAACAAAACCTTTTAAACTGATGAGAAAGAAATGTCGAAGCATTGTCACTAACAATAACCTTAGGAGGCCCAAACAAAGCAAATATCCTTTTCTGATGCCCTACAGTACTCGGGGTGGAGGTAGTACGAACATGAACAAGCCAACAAAAGCGAGTAAAAGCATCCACGGCAACTACGATGTACCTATTTCCTAGCTTTGTACGGGGAAGGGGACCGACATGATCAACGAAAAGTTTATTCATGGGGTTCTGTTCCCGAAGGGAGCACAAATAACCTTTCTTGGGACCCGTATCAGGTTTAGACATCTTACAAATACGACACTCCCCCACCATTTTGCGGACATCCTTTACTAACCCAGGCCATGTGATACATTCCTTAATTTTGTATATAGTTTTATGAACACCTAAATGGCCCCCAGCCAAAGAATGATGAAAGTAATATAAGACGGAAGAGATTAATTCACTTGGAAGACATATTCTAAGTTGTTTTCTCCATCCTACCTCACGACACAGTATACCTTTATGCAATACGAACCTCGGAGAGGGTTCACCATTGCAAAGTTGTTGATAGATGGGATGCAGCAAGGGATCAGACCTCTGTTTAGCCCTGAGATCAGTAAACAATAGGGGAACTTCAGTTAAAATACCCCCCGCCAGGCCAAAACCCTGATCGCTACCTTCCGAGGGCTCTCCCGGATCCTCAAACAGGAAACTAAGCGCATCAGCAACGTTGTTATCAGATCCCCGAATATGTCGTACCGAAAAGCGGAAGGCACAGATTCGGACGGCCCACCTGGCTATGCGCCCTGTTTTACGGGGTCGCGCCAGAAACCCAGCTTAAAGCTTGATTATCAGTTTCAAGAACAAACTCACGGTGTTCCAGATAAAAACAAAATTTCTCTAGAGCAAAGAGAACCGCGAGGGCCTCACATTCGTAAGCCGAGTATTTACGTTCAGGGCCAGCCAACCTCCTGGAAATGTAAGCCAAAGGACATCTTCCCCGCTCACCTTCTTGCAAGAGAACGGCCGCAATACCAGCACTAGATGCATCCGTTTGTACCACAAATGGTTTATTAAAATCAGGAATGGCTAAAACAGGGGGATTCGTAAGCGCAGATTTCAGCGCGTCAAAGGCAGCTTGTTGGCTAGGCCCCTATACAAATTTGCACCCTTTCTTACGAAGATCATTTAAAGGGGCGGCAATATGAGCAAAGTTAGGCACAAAACGGCGAAAATAATTGGCCATACCAATAAACCGAGCAAAACCCCTTTAGCATTAGTAGGGGGTGGAAACTTTCGAAGATCTTTAGTACGCTCAGTATCTACCCTAGCACCATCACCTGACACGAGGTGCCCAAGAAAGGAAACCTGTTGACAGGCCAAGGTAATTTTTGAAGGCTTAACCGTCAGGCCAGCTTCCCTAAATCTGGTTAGAACTTGACCAAGATAATGCAGATGTTGCTCAAAGGACTCGCTATAGACCACCACGTCGTCCAGATAATTATACACAAAGCGAAACTTAAGATCCCCCAGCACTCTGTCAAGGAGGCGGGATTACACCGCGGCCCCAGTAGATAATCCAAACGGAACATAATTAAACTCAAACAAATTCCAATCCGTGCAAAATGCCGTAACCGCCTTAGAATCCTCAGTCAGGGGAATTTGGTGATACGCCTGATTAAGGTCAACACAGTAAAATATTTGGCACCGGCAAACCAAGTAAAGGCATTGTGAAGATCAGGAAGGGGGACTGATTCTAATACGACCTTTTTATTTAATGCCCTGTAATCAACTACAGGTCTGTATTCCCCTCTCTCACGTTTAGGAACTAAAAATATTGGAGAAGCGTAAGGTGAAGTGTAGGGTCTAATAACTCCATCCCTTAAGCATCTGATCGATTTTTTTAAGAAGAAAGTTCATCTTCGGAGGGGACAAACGGTAGGGACCCTGCCTCACCGGAATATAATCAGACAGGCAAATTTTATATTCAATAAGATGAGTTACATCCCAATTTATCCACCAAAACACCTTTAAACTGCTCCAACATTTCCAGTAAGTTGAAGAGCTTGACTCTGAGACAGATGACCCATCTTATAATCACCCACTTGTCGTAAGGGAGCGCGTTTACTCGTGATGAGATGCGACAGAGCAAAGGGCAATTTGATTCTGAGGATCAAACTTAAAATAAAAGGTGCTCGAACTACAGTCCATGACCAGTCAAGTACCTTTGATAGAATCTACACCCAATATAACGGGAATTGATAATCCTTTAGCGACGACCAGATTAAGAGGCCAAGTATAATTACACACTCTCACCCAAAACTCGACACACTCTCACGAGAGGCAACTTCTGACCAGCAACAGTACGACATCCCTGCGCGGGGGGTTTGAGTACGGGACAAGCGACAGATGTTACGAAACTCCAAATACCAGTTATAATCGACAAGGGAGAGAGAACTCTCCGAGTCAATGAGGGCACAAACAGGCTCATGACTGATGTTGGCACAAAGGAAAAGGGCAGATGAGAAGTCTTAGGAATCAAAATACGGTTACGAAAACCTTTAAGCCGCAAACGCCTCGTTTCTCGACAAGATAAACGGTTACCAGGTTGACCCTTGGCCAACGGACATCTCTTGACCAAATGAAGATCAGAATCACAACAGAAACAGCGCTTAACAACCCTACCTGCTAATACACTGCTACACCAATAAATATTACCAGCGGAAACTTGCCCGCTGAAACCCGCGGCGTCAGCTATCAGATCGTTGCGCACGAGGCGCTCGGCACTGTTTAACGAAATGGTCACCAGCGCCACAACGAAAACACTTGCCTGTAACATAGTAATTATTAGCACGTGAATAATCAGACTTCCCCTCATCTTTCTTAGTGACTTGTGCCCTACCTCCTGCTCTCTGCTGATCAACAAGTTGCAAGGCCTCAATAGAAGTAATTAATTGATTAAGCTGAACAAAAGATACTGATCTTATATAAATCACTGGCCCTAGCCCTATCCTCCGGGACGAAGACCTTCGACAATATTGGCAAATATATCCTTTTCATAAATATCCATTTGTAACGCCTCTACAGCCATACGAACCCTATCCACAAACTCCCCCAACGATTCCGTTATAGATTGTATTCTCCAAAAATGAACTCGTTCTAACTCCCTCAATATACGTATTGGTATTTTTTCTGGAATCACCTTTTGTCTTAAATCTTTTAAGGTCCCCCTTGCATGCATAATCTCCGCAAGATAATTTGCCAAACAACCCTTAGCTAAAGGATATAACAATGCCAAAATTCTATGTTGAGGAACCTGAAGCGCATCTGCAGTGTTTTTCAAAATGGACGGTGAGCCATAACAAATGTTCAATTTGTCTCATATCTCCCACTGAAAGTTCCTTGACATCCCTTAACAACACACCCAAAGGATTAGGTAATTTGGCAAACTGATTTGAAATGGCCTGATACTCGGGAACTACTTGGTGCATCTGATGATGATCAGTTCTCACCGTTACCCCCTTCTACTGACTCACTACAAGTGTCACCTTCTAACCCAAGGAATTAACCAACAATAACAAGGTCTGTAATTCAGCTCTCAACTGGTCTACAGAGGAAAGTTGATCTTTATCCAAGTTCAAGGTTTTCAAATCGGTAAGACAATCATTAAAATGGTTAAGCTGAACCTGAATCCTATAAATCTGACGTCTAGTTGGCCTGCTTTCTTTCACGAAGGCAATATTTCTCCCGAGCTCCTGCAACCCCACTGCACAAGCGGAAATAGCCTCACCTACCTCCCCAATCCGCTCCGGTGGGACGGCAACCGGGGCGGGGCCGGCGGCACGCACACGTTCAGTGAGGTCAGACACACTACCATCGCATGACACTTCCCCAATTCTGAGTTCGTACTGCAGCTGCACTTTCTTAAGATAACTCCACCCTACAAAGCGCTTGCCTTCCATAACGAATCTGTAAATACAATATATGAGTATATGCGAACAACAAAAGAACCAACAACAAGGCCTGACACTACCCAATATAACCACGCTCTGCTACCATTTGGTATCTGTGGTAGCCACTATGGACTCAGTGGGAAGCATGTGGGAGCATGGTTATAAAGAGCAAGCCTTGTTCAAACATTTTATTGCAAGAATCATGGTCAACGATTGAACTTATAGAGAATATCACAAATAATATAATACAATATAATACATAAGAAAACTTCAATCTTGCAGATTATGATCTTAATGAATCCTGTAATCACAAATAATATTATACAATATAATACATAAGAAGACTTAGATCTTGCAGATTATGAACTTAATAAATCCTGTAATCACAAATAATATAATAAAATATAATACATAAGTCAGTGCAATAACAACCAGGTTAAGCCATGAGAACATCCCTCATCACAATATCTCCACTTGTATTAAACATCCAAACAGAAAATCCTTACGCACTTGGAAACGTGATATAACAGGGCAGGCTCTCACCAATTTACCATCATGTAACAAATCTACAACTAGTATCAAACACAATTTGTACAGAGGAGGCAAATACACCAATTATTTCAAACGAAGAGGAATCAGTTTACCTCAACGTCCTTCAATTTAACCTAAGAATCAAGTTCTTACCAAAGGGTTATGACACACTGTAGTGTGTGCACACCGGCGCATAAATCGTTACCACCCACACCCGCTGATAAGGTGGCGGGAACGATTAGCACTACATATCGGGGAATTTTGTCCATTCCTGTAACACAATTAACAAGAATGCAGTAAGCGACGCACTTTGTAGTTTGAGTCGTCAGCTATTCTATCCCGAATACCCAACAGGGCTAGACATTGGCAATTTATCACCTCGAAGTCACCACCAGCCCCGACCACCACCGTACTCCAGAATCGGCGGAAAACGCTCACGGACACGAGGCGCAGCAGAGGACTTCCTTCGATTAATGCGAGCGAGGAACGGTCTCGGTGGAATCACAAATCCACCTCAAGTAGTACTTCCAGGCCATCTGGGCAAATAACAACCAGCGGGCCTCTAACGTCGCAGTCCTTTGAGGAAAGTATTATGCCGCTGCTGCCGGCCGACTCGCCTCCTGGTCTCGTGTCCCCCGATTATATCAGCTCATTCAGCCGGAAGAGGGCACCACCGGGCCACAGCGCTCTCTCACGTGCGAAACTAGCACGCGGGCTCAGCATCAGAAGACGATCGTGGGCGGGGAAAATAAAAAATGCGAGCCGAGCATGGCTCAACAGCACAAATTATCACAATTAATTTCATCGTATACTTCCAGTATAAACCTAAACATTAGTAAAGCATGCATAATACCATATTCACTGCTTCGCATTGTAAAGTTTACCCGCTTAAATTAAACTTTCAGCTCTTGTCTACAATAAGGCTAGCTTTTCAGGTGCAAAGTAGTAACGTATACTAATTGTCTACACCACACCAACAAAAATTTGAGAACGATATGATCCTGTTGAGAGCAATGAATGAATTTATAGCCATAGGCCCTAATGTTGCAGTTACCTATCAGATACTTCAAGAACGATAATTACAATGTGACTTACTTATGAAATGTTATTCTAGGTTGTTTCCTATCTTGTCAGTTCGTGCAACCATATGCAACACAACTTGGTATTATAGAAAACTTTAGAATATTAGAAAATGAAATGTTCACAGCAGCATACATAGTGCAAACAGCTCAATTTTTTGGGGTTCCTATGGCCGCCAGTGGCCGCCGCGCATGCGCAATAGGAGAAGAGGTTTTTTTTTATGAGGTTTCACCGATTTGGCGTTATTTCGTCTCCATATATTCCTTCCTCCATGGATCCGTTAAGCACGGGTTATCAGGTCACAAGTCTCTGTCTCGAACCTTACTTGGTAGGGTCAAAGATGTCACAAGAGGTGCTAAACATTATCTTTGGTGGATGGATAATGAGGGAAGAAATTTGGTATTAATGGAAGCCAATAATATGGATTGATAATACAAAGGCGAGGCTTCGAGAAAAGAAAGCCTAAAAGAATACTGAATATATCCTCATAGGGTGGTGGACTCCATTATTGTTTGCGAAACTCGTAATATTCGTTGATGACTCATTTATTGAACCGTTTCGGACGCTAGAGCCAAATGAAGTAAAGGAATTACAGAGAAGTCTTAGAACTTCTGTTGGGGTAGAAGAACGAAGGGGATGGAATCACAGGAATCGGTACCCTGACGAGATGATTGAGAAGAACGTCTTTGGCCAGGCTTGCAAGATGCGATATCGAAATTGATTTAGAACTTCCCTGCAATCCATGACGACAGCGAGGAACGACAGTAAATTGGAATGAGACACTAGCGGCATCACTAAATAGTCGTAGAGCAGTCTGTGTATATACGTGCGGATGGTTGGACACATTTAATCGCCAACTTACCTGGCAGACGAGTTTATTACGTTACTGCAGAAGGTGAAATCAAATTCATACTGTGAAAAGTTTTCAGAGGTAACTGTATTACACTGTATCATTGAAAAGCTAGTTGATTACTCTGAAGACGTTAGACTGATCTTCAAGAGAAGCGAACGAGAATATTGACATTGAGATTCTGACGTTACAATGGGTGACGTATAAATGTACATGGAGAAAACAAATTGATCTTGCAATTTATACAACCGTAAGTCAGATTTGACGGTTAAAGCTTCATACCTATAACTTTTGGCATTAAGTGCTTCATGGCAACATTTATGAGATAGACGAGACACTTTCACGCAACGTACCGATGTTCAGAAATAAACCAAAGGTTTGCATCCGCCAGTGAGCAGGTTATCACAAAATTCATCAATTACGAGGTGTGAATGGCTGGCGACTGAGATTAATCACGCGTGGATTGACCCCGCGTCGAAATAAAACGGACAGAAAATTCCTAAGTGCTTGTTGTGAATAGTGTCTCAAATGTTTATCATTTAGACATATAATAATCCACCAGTTCCAACGTTCCTAATTTGCTAAGTGGGCAGGGCTGTGAGACCTACAAATGGTCGTGAAATCGATGACTAACTATAAGTGGCTAGTCCGGAGCAGCAGACTAGTTCGGAGTGTATAATGAGGTTTTGGTTTAGTGAGAGCATTTGGGAGAATGAATCAGAAACGGCATGATCTAACTCGGAGAACAAGCTTAACAACACAATTAAAAATGAACAGATTAAAAATTTGAAATTCATTCAGAGTACATTACAAAGGAAATAAGAAAGCTGAAAAAAACATAAAGGGGCTGGTGTAGATAATATTACTACTGTAATGACACATGTCATGCCACTTAAGCTTGCGAACTGTTCGACGGTCAAGAGCTGGCAACCTGGCAAGTAGCAGGAATGGAAGGACACGCAGATAATGCGTCCACCCCGTCCGCCCGTGCTAGCTGTTTAAGCGGGGGGAGGACTCGAGGGAAGAGACAAGAGGTAGGGGCGTGGTAGAAAGCGGACTGGCCAGAGAGGGAGACGTGCCAGTACTTTTCGCGGAGGTGTTAACCGCAAGTTCACGTGCGCGAAACCATTCATTGTGTCGCGTGCGTGGTACCGTCGACCAGTGTTTGTAGGTATCGACTCTTGTTCGATCCTATCTTCGCAGTTCGAGTTTGGAGGAGCGCTCGCCGACGGATCTGCCGATTTCAGCATCTAATTGCATGTGAAGGGAAGGTTGATTCCATGACTGGGTCATCAGCCATCACCGGTGCAAGACAACGGGGCAAGTAATAAAAACTATTGCGTGTGTTCTCACTACGGCGCCAAATCAACCCGACACGACCTTTGGGGAAAGAGACTCAAGTTAGCCTAGGCACAAATAAACTCAATAACCATCATTCTTTGTAATTATGTGGAATAGATGTAAATGTAAATTATGCCTGATATTATAAACGTAAATTTTAACGTTGCCTTGATTAATTCCCATCCCCTCATGCAAAGTATTAATTGATAAGTTTTTAATAAATTAAATTAATTAAACATTTTCTGATGTCGCAATTAGCGTGACACTTCACTACAGATATCTTAAAGATGGCTGGAGTGACATTGAGTCTGGATACTTGCTGCTTACCATAGGACTGGGAAAGTACGATAGTAGTGCTCGCACATAAAACAGGGGTGAGAAATAGAGTCAAAAATTATAGGCCAATCAGTTTGACATCAGTGGTAGATAAATTAATGGAAAGATTGATATGCAACCACATCAGAAATATGTGTGAGGAACGTAATTGGTTTTCAAGTAGGCAACATGGCTTTAAGCAAGGATATGTGGCGGAAACACATCGTGGCATTAATAGTTGTCAGCGCAGTTCCGTCGTTGTCGCGGCGGCTGCTAACGCACATGGAGGAAGGATTCCTTCCTCCATGCTAACGCAGTATCAACGATGCTCGCTGACAATAACCGGGGCAACGATAAAACAGAGAGTGCACCGTTGCGAGGCGTACTAAACACGGAGACTACATTGCCGCAAATACAGAAGCTGGAAGTATTATTAACATTCGCATTGATAAGTTATTTCAATGTAATGTGCATATGTATATGTGTTATTTATTGGTTACATTAAATACATGGATAAGAGTTTCATCTTCCATATCGTAAACTACGATATTGTTTATATGGGCAACGTAACTCCATAATTGGTGACCCCGACGACGAAAAACCCGAATACCTTTGCATAATGGACGAACTTCTAGAACAACTACGCCAGCTACAGGAGAAAAATCACATTCTGCTACAGCAAATGCTTCAACTGCAACCCTCGCAATCTACGGTCTCGCAGGTTGGCACATCTGTTAACCGTCTTGCCGTGAAATTACCAGTTTTCTGGCCGGACAAACCGGCATTGTGGTAAGCACAATTTGGCATCGCGGGCATTACGCAAGATTTGACGAAGTACGCCTATATAATTTCACAACTGGATAGCCGCTATGCGGCCGAAGTGGAGGATATTATAATAAATCCACCTCCTGAAAATGCATATTAACACTTGCGTAAAGAGTTAATTCATTGCCTCTCTGCATCAGAAGAGCAGCGAGTTCGCCAGCTGTTAATGGAGGAAGAGCTTGGTGACCGAAAACCATCCCAGTTTTTAAGACACTTAAGATCATTAGCTGGTGCCACTCAAGTGCAAGACAGTCTCCTCCGGCAATTATGGATCCAGCGCCTACCGTCACAGGTACAAGCTATCTTGCAAACTCAAGCCGACACACCACTAGACAAAGTTGCAATACTAGCCGACAAAATTATGGAAGTTTCTACACTTGCTCTGCACGCCGATGTTAATGCTATCGGCATTTTACCTGCTAATACCGAAGTAAGTCAGCTTGCAAAGCGCATAGAAGAACTTTCGCAGCATTTGGCTACATTGCAAGCCTCATTTCGCTTTCGTTCTCGAAGCAAGCCTCCGTAGCCGCGGCACGCTCACAACAGCCGTGATTCTTCGCCGCGTACTGACACCTCTCAGGTTTGCTGGTACCACCGCCGTTTTCACGGCCAAGCTCGCAAATGACAACAACCATGTAACTTTCAGTTAAATCAGCCAGTGATGGCGGTAAACGGCTGCCCAACAGGTGGTAACCGCCTCTTTGTTTTTGACAGAAACAGTAGACGAAAATTTTTAATCGATACTGGTTCTGATTTATGCTGTTTCCCGAAAGATTTTGTAAAAAGGCGTCATCAACGCAACAAATATGAACTTGTAGCGGCAAATGACTCTACTGTTCATACCTATGGCACTTTGTTTCTCAAGCTGAACCTCGGTTTGCGGCGCGATTTATATTGGAGATTTATAATAGCTGATGTAGCTGTTCCTATCATAGGCTCCGATTCCCTTGCACATTATCACTTGCTCCCGGATTGTCACAACAAGCGTATCATTGACAGGATTGTCAGTGCCGGTACAGCCGGCTAACTGGAAGCAACCTAGTGTGAAATCACTAAAGGCCACAACTGTTTTTCACGAAATATTGCGAGATTTCCCAGATCTCACGCACCCACCTGGAATGCCGAGAGAAATAAAGCACTCTATCGTACATTTCATTCGCACAACACCTGGACCACCTGTCTCTTGTCGTGCTCGTCGCCTCGCTCCAGACCTTCTTCAGATTGCTAAGAAAGAATTCGAAGCAATATTAATGGAGGGAACAGCGCGCCGCTCAGAGGGACCATTGTCCTCACCTCTTCACCTGGTCCCAAAGAAAGACAAGGGTTGGCGTCCCTGTGGAGACTATCGAGCTCTCAATGCACGGACAATTCCAGATAGGTATCCACCTCACCATCTCCATGATTTCAGCCACCAGTTGCGTGGATGCACTATCTTCTCTATCGTCGACCTAGTCAAAGCCTACACTCAGGTTCCTGTGAACCCGGACGACATTCCAAAGACAGCAATTATTACACCGTTTGGACTTTTTGAGTTTCCGTTTATGTCTTTCGGGTTGCGGAATGCCGGACAAACCTTTCAGCGTTTCATTGATGAAGTCCTATCTGGCTTAGACTTCACCTTCGCCTATGTAGATAACATATGGGTATTCTCTAAAGGCCCTGAAGAGCACGAGCGCCATCTGCGATTACTTTTCCAAAGACTGTCATCTTATGGGATTCTCGTTAACGCTTGTAAGAGTGTTTTAGCCTCTCCAAGTGTTACCTTCTTGGGATACGGAGTCTCTGCAGCTGGCACTCGACCACGACCAGATCGGATCAGCGCTCTGCAACCCCCTTCCACAGACAGTCCGTGAACTTAGACGCTTATTGGGAATGGTGAACTTTTACCGCCGTTTCCTACCTTCAGCAGCAGAATACCAGGCATCTCTCCACTCGGCAGTATCCAACCTACGAGGCTCTCAACCTGTACCTTGGAAACCGAACCTGGAAAGCACGTTTAATGCCTGCAAAGCCAGCCTTTCCAAATCGACGCTACTAGTTCTTTCCGATTTCAACGCACCTCTAGGATTGTTTACTGATGCTTCCAACACAGCTGTAGGGGCTTGTCTACAACAGCACGTAAACGCTACGTGGCAGCCTTTAGCCTTCTTTTCTAAGAAGCTTTCACCAAAGCAATCAGAATGGCCAGCGTACTATCGCGAGTTACTCGCTATCTACGAAGCCGTCCAACACTTTCGGCACTTCTTGGAAGCCCACCAGTTTACAATTTCCACCGATCACCACCCACTTACGTACGCGTTTCAGCAACGCCGTGACAAGCTCCCGCCTGTGAAACTGAATCAATTATCGTTCATTGCGCAGTTCACCACCAATATTGAACACATTGAAGGTTCTTCCAATGTAGTCGCAAACGCACTGTCCCGGGTGGACGGAATCGCAGACAGAACCTTGAACTTTTCCGCTCTAGCAGACTCTCAGAAAGACGATCCGGAAATCCGTTCTTTCATCAACGGCGAAACATCACTTCGCTTGGAGCAAGTCCCAGTACCTGGCAGTACCACTATCCTCTTCTGTGACACCTCAACCGGGAAAACCAGACCCTTTATCACTACATCATTCCGAAAAGCAACTTTTTCGTCCGTTCACGGCCTGAGTCATCCTGGTGCCAGAGCTACCACTCGTTTGGTATCAGAACGTTTCATCTCGCCTAACATGGCGAAAGATTGCCGCGCATGGGTCCAAGCCTGCCAAGATCGTCAGCGCGCCAAAGTTACGCGTCACACGAATGTACCAGTCGGAAACTTTACAATGCCATCTGCACGATTTCAACATGTTCATTTGGACATAATCGGACCACTTCCAGCGTTAGGAAACTATCGTTATTGCCTAACAGTCTTCAATAGATTTACTCGCTGGCCAGAGGTCTGGCCTTTAGAACGCATCACTGCAGTGGACGTTGCCAACGCATTCGTAGCATGCTGGATTTCACGATTTGGGTCACCTCTACGTATTACCACCGACCAAGGCAGGCAGTTTGAATCTGTACTGCTCCGGAACCTGGGTCTCTTGACTGGAACGCTAATAACCCGCACCACTGGCTGGCACGCCTGCTCAAATGGCATGGTGGAGAGATTCCATCGTCAACACAAAATAGCTATTATGTGCCATCCCGGTATGTCCTGCAAGCCCCTCCCATCGTTCTTCTCGGTATTCGTAGTGCCTACAAAGAAGACCTCGGCACCTCTTCTGCCGAACTTGTGTACGGTGAACCACTACGGCTCCCAGGTGAATTACTGTGCACCGCGACGGAAGGACGCCTGGAAGATACATCCGACTTCGTGGACAAACTGCCTCAACGAATGCGCAGACTACGTCCAACACCAGCTACCAGACATGGTCACAGTACGACTTTTGTTTTCAAGGACCTTGAAACGTGCACTCATGTGTATCTTCGGGATGATTCGGTACGTGGTGCCCTGCAGCCACCATACACTGGCCCACACCGCGTGTTAGATCGCCAGGATAGAACTTTAACTGTTTTAAATAAAGATAAACCAGTACGTGTCAGCATAGAAAGAGTGAAACCTGCCTTTCTGCTCAATGGCGATTGTACTAATATCGAACGTAGTGCTGTGACAGAACTACCTAGTACATCAGTCAACAAAGCAACGACAACTATTGATCACGATACGCCGGACAACCCGAGAACCACAAGATCCGGTCGCCGGGTAAAGTTCCCCAAACATCTTCAGCTGTAGTCTCATCAACTCCATGGGGGGGCTGGTGTGGCGGAAACACATCGTGGCATTAACAGTTGTCAGCGCAGTTCCCTCGTTGTCGCGGCGGCTGCTAACGCAGTATCAACGATGCTCGCTGATAATAACCGGGGCAACTATAAAAACAACCAGAAAGTACACCGTTGGCGAGACGTACTAAACACGGAGACTACATTGCCGCCAATACAGAAGCTGGAAGTATTATTAACATTCGCACTGATAAGTTATTTCAATGTAATGTGCATATGTATATGTGTTATTTATTGGTTACATTAAATACATGGATAAGAGTTTCGTCTTCTATATTGTAAACTACGATATTGTTTATATGGGCAACGTAATCCCATAAATATTCATGCAAATCTCAGTTGGTGGGATATATGTAAGATATTTTAGATGAAATGGACAAGGGATACCAAATTGATAATGTAGCACTAGATCTGTCGAAGGCATTTGACAGAGTGAGCCATAAATGGTAGTATATAGGGTAAGAACTATTGAAGTGGATGAGAAAGTGATTTGCTGGGTAGTAGAATTTAAAAAAAAATAGAAAATAAAGTTAGCTTCGAAAATGCAGTATCAAAAGAAGTGGAAGTTTAAGGGGGTAGGTACAGTAATCAGGTTTCAAAAAAATATTTTTTTTCTTTTGACTCACAATAATAGTTTTTAGTTTTGAATTCATCTTGTTGAAAAAATTATTTAAATATCTTTGAGAGTGCGGGAGTTATGCGTGATTAAGCGAAATCCTACAGGATTGACAGCTACTTAAATCTTACTGCAGTTGAAGGTAAACCAAATCTTTAACCTTAAATATCTCAAAACAGCAATTCATCAAATGGTTTTAAAGATAACTTTTTCCATATGCATAGATCGGGAACTGCACCCATAGATCTTTTTCAAATTTGTAGGACATACTCTACAAACTAATTACTACAGTCCTAACCATTATTGTTTATGCACCTTTTCCCCAATAAAAAAATATGCCTTCATGTTTAAGCAAAAAAAAAAAAAAATTTTAATTTCTTAAATTTTTTTATTAAAAATAAATCTAGACTTAAATATGTTATATTATTGGTTCAACTTATTTCCTTGATATTATTTTACAATATTAAAACAACATTTCTGAAAAAATTTCAAATACTATGCCTTCTGTCATTAAAAACCTTCACAACAACATATTTTTTACTGTCAATTTGGATGGTACCTTAACCTATTGTTAAACAATTCTTTTATTTTAAAAATCAATTTTTATATCTAGCTATATCAGTTCTATGGAGCTATGAAATTTGAACCCTCAAATTTAAATGGATTTGGAGAAAATGACATTTCAATTTGTCAAATATTTGTGTGTTAGCTGTACCAACCCCCTTAAATGGGAGTCCCACAGTAGTATATTGGGTTAGTTGCTATTCACTATTCTGATGGATAATTGTGTTGATTAAGAGCCAGGTTATTACATACCTACACAAATAAAAACTAAAGGTTCATTATGATTAAACAGTGGGGAAAGAATTGCTTGTTGAAGACTTGAAGTGTAAATATCCTGGAATTACATTTGATAACAAGTTTACCTGGGCAGGACACATTAGTCAGGTAGTAAGAAAAGGTTTCAAAATTCTGCACTTGTTGGAGAGAGTGATGAGGTGATGCACGAGAGAAGTAAAGGAAATGGGTTACAAAACTTTGGTCGGACCATTGCTTGACTATGGTATTGTAGTATGGGACCCACATTTTGAGCATCAAATACAGGAATTAGAGAGTGTACTAAAAAGGGCTGCTAGATTTGTTTGTGGAAATTACCACAGAATGCAATCAGTTACAGATATGATAAAAGAGCTGGAGCGGGATTCATTGCAAGACAGGAGGAGGGTGAAGAGGGTCATGGAAGTGTACAGGGCATATATTGGTGACGAGTCATGGAAAAATAATGGTGTAAGAACTAGACGTAATGCATGGAAGGGAAAAGATGACCATGACAACAAGCTGGCACTCAATTTCAGGCACAAGGGTGTAGGATGATTCTCTGTTTTTGGTAAGGATGTCAGGGATTGGAATAAGTTACCAAGAGAAATGATGAATAATTTACCAAAAGTTTTAAAGAATTTTAGGGATAAAATTTGGTGAGGGCAAATGTAGGTGGGGGCAGGGAAGTGGGAAGATGAGTGGTAGGGAAATTGACACCAGAACCTGCACTCCATTGCAGTTTAATTAAATGGCAGTCTTCTCAATAGCTTAATATAACAAAATTAATAATCTTTATATAGTGAATACATAAATTAGGGTAAACATATTGAAAATAAATAAATAAATATATAGCTCTTTCATAAAAATCGACCCTTTCAAAAATAAACTGGTTATTGCATCATAGTAAAAATTGGTTGAGGGCAAAAGTGTGTTGGAGGAGGAAGGGAGATGGATGGGTGTGTAGGGAGATTGTCAGGAGTATTCGCTCCATCGCAATTTATCGATTAGTAATTATTAATGATGATAATGTTTTGACATTGTGAGAAAGACAATTATGACAATCTTCAAGAATTTGAATTTTGCGCTTGTAGAAGAGGCAAAAATACCCCATGATAGTAGAGGCTAACAGCATTCATCAACTGATTCTTATAGGATCTATTTAAAAGAACACACTGATCAACAATTCCCTTTGTTGTCCATATCACAAAATCATATCTATCAATTCAAGTCACTACAGCTGTGTCTGCATTTTCGCATAATATCTTTTGTTCATCACTTTTCCATTTGTGGGCAAAGAAGGGCACAGCGATGGTTTGTCAAATAACACGCTGTATGGGCATTTAAGCTCAACTATGGTCTTTCCATCCTCAGTAATGCCACCTGGAGTAGCACCAAAGTAGTCCCACTCCTTACTTTGTAAGAGTCCACATGATTACACCTGTTGGAAATGTAAACAGCATTTTTTAAAAGTCAGAAGATGACTATATCTATTCACACCACTAGAATATAGCACAAAATAACAGTTTGGCTCAATGGCTGTAATAACAAAATCAACATAATGGCAAAAAAAAACACACACACATACCATTACCTTCAACCCCATGAGCTTCTCATAAGATCTGGCAACTTATTTTTTTTTTTTTCTCTCAAAAATCCCCATTTTAGAGATGGATCATTTTAGGCTATTTTTGG
>JARYHS010015222.1:0-22293 GCA_031002005.1 Vandiemenella viatica
TACAAAAACACTCAGAACTTATATAAATCATTTATAATCATGAACAAACATTTTTAAATGGAAACAGAAAATATTTATTGACGATTAAACGTAAATCTGACAAATTTAAACAATTCCATATAGCCGAAAATCATACTTCAAACACTATGACTTACACAATATTCATAATTACAGTCTTTTAATTAACATTTCAAACATTATACTACTTTTGATCACATTACACTTCATCTAAACGATTTACATTTGTCAAAAACAATAGTCGTTCATACTAATAATACACAAATTTACTATTAATCAATATTTATCTCTCTCGAACACCAATGTACATAATTCATAACATTGAAATTAATATGAAGCTGGGTCTGAGGGCTTGTTTTTTTGGAGCAGCAGATCCCTTAGAACAAAAGGCTTGATTTTAGGTACCGTACTTTGAATATTACTTGCAACAGATCACAATATTTTATGACAGTTAGTTGATTTAGCCATTTTGTTGGAAGAGAGCAGCTTTCTTTGAAAGATGAAACAGTAGAGAACAATGGGGTAGTCAGAATTATCTTCAGGGCGGAACAATAACAAGGTAACTTAATAAAAATACAAGTTAAAAATGGTTGTACTTAAAAAAAAAAAAATAAACACTCAGTTAACTTATTTAAGCACTAGTCTGCACATGTTGGATTCGTGATATAAATTTCAGGGGAAACTCAGGAGGAATTCGCGTTACTTTTCCTTGTTATAATCAAACAAAAAAAAAATCTTCGGCTACTTCAGAATACGGCCAGAATCGTTCTACCATGTTATACACAGAGCGGTAATGCTCGAATATCGCATTCGGGAGGACGTAGGTTCGAATCCCTATTAGGGAGCGTGCACAAACCACGTGGCTCGGTCCAGGGGGTTGGCTGGAAGGCTACGTTGGGCTACGTGGGGGGAGGGGGGGTTCCGAGCCAGGCCACGTGGCCTAACATTTTTCACAGTTAAAATGGGGAACAAAACACACAACAGCATGCGAATATTTATTTCAGTCAGTTTATTATCTCCTTACATAATTTACAATTGTCTGACAAGAGAAAACGGTAAAAAAATATCTTCTGGAATCAAAAGGGAAAAAAGCTACGTGGAGGGGGGGGGGGTAGAGGCGAAAGCCACGTAGGGCTACGTGGAGGGGAGGGGGGGTTCACAGTAGGCCAAAATGGAGCTACGTGGTTTGTGCACGCTCCCTTAGGTTATACAAATTTCGGTTTTCCATGGTTTCCCGAAATCACTCCACGCGAATGCCGAGATGGTTCCTTCAAAATACCATGGCCAATTTTCTTCCCGTTCCTTGCCCCCAGTCCTTTCTCACCCGTAACGACCTCGACATCGACGAGGCATAAAGAAACAAACAAAAAATTAATGTAGAATCAGTTCGAAAGATGAGAAAAAAAATTTCTGGAATTGCATTCAGCGTACGGAGAAATTAGCAGTTACTTTAACGAAATCAGCCAACATTTTTGATACTGATATACCTGCAGTCAGTGAAAAATTTAAAAATTAATATTTATTTAATATATAGCTTATTATTTAATGTAAAGTAATAATTTCTGTCAATATGTAACAATTACTGGAAATTATTATTTTGTTAGAATCAACGTTTCGTTCAAGTTATTTAATGTTGGTTAAATTCATTCACGTTAACAAATAGCGAAGTATGATAGCTAAAAAAAATTGAAAAGAAGGAAACAGAGCAAAAATTTACTTAAAATGTCACATCACAGTTAAGGCAGTCTATTGACGGACGTCTGATCCGACAAGGTTTTCTATCAAAAACTTCAGAAATTAACTTATCTGTTCCCATTTCAGTGGTACGAGATTTACGTCCAGATTTTGCTCGTACGTAAATGCACGTGTGACTCGCTTCCACTACGACCGTAGTACCGTAGTAAGGGGACGTTCATTAATTACGTGACGTGAACTAGGGGGGGGGGGAGTCCGGAAAAAACTCTTGGGGGGAGGGTCGGGACGAAAGAAATCTCACGTCATGTTTTTAAGAACAGTACAGTTAAAAAAAGGTCTACTAACTACATACGACAACGTTACGGTGGCGGATCTCAGGGCCTCATTGCCTATAAAAATAGGGGAGCTAAAAAATTCTCCAAAATCACGAGGTCGTCTGCTAGGGGGAGGGGGAGGGGTCTCTCGGTATCTCACCATATGAGGGGGATGGGGTCCCTCCAGATCTCACCAGAAAGGGGAAGGCCGATTTCTGAAAAAAAAAACACCTCACGTAATTAATGGTAGGCCCCTAATCTATTTTACAATGTTTGTTAGCTCCAGTGAAAACGCACGAGAAAATAATGCCACCAACTCATCAGAGAACGACTTGTGTCAATTTAAAAAAGTAAATTAAAAATTGAAAATTTTATTTTCATATGTGAGGGAGAGAGCAGCCCACGCTAGCTTATTCAAGTGGTAGCGTAATTGTTGTAATCGAAACTAAAATTGGACGTTTTTTAATTTAATTTAATTTAATTGCAATGTAGCACAGGCTCCGGTGGCAATTTCCCTACACACCCATCTTTCCCCTATCCTGCACCTACCTACATTTGCCCTCTACAAATTTTATCTTTAAATTCTTTCAAAGTTTTCGGTAAATTATTCATCATTTCTCTTGGTAACTCATTCCATTCCCTGACACCCTTACCTAAAAAAGAGAAACGTTAATAGTAAATAAAATGAAACGCAGAAGCGGCTATCAAGAGGCTCTTGCATTACGAAGGAGAAAATTCGAGGTGGATCATAAACATGCTTGATACACTTCCAGATATTTGTAAGATGAAATAATGAGGCGCAATGGCACTATCTACTTAGTTTCTCCACATCATAGCACTATTTTACCACGGTCTTCAACAAGTTTTTTAATTTTGACTTGCAAATTTGTAAAGACACATTCGCGAATGGTGAGGTATTAAGAAAATAATGAATTTTTACAGATCCTTAAATTGACTATCTTTCGCAGAGCTTGCTTTGTGTATTGTGAGTACACCATCGCTTCGTGTTTCAGTTTCCATTCTTACACTGGTCCGTTACGACCAAACAAGTTCACTTCATCTTCTACGCGGTACACACACACGAATACGATGTTCAATACAAAATATCAGTTACCATCACACTTGTTAACTGACAGCGATTAAAATTGCTGCTATAAATCATGGGTAATTGGAATGCGATAGTGGGAGAAGGAAAAGAGGGGAATACTGTAGGAAGTACTATGAGAATGAAATGAGCGAGGAAGCAGGTTGTTAGAATTTTGTGAAAGATATAAGCTAGTAGTGGCGAAAACACTATTTAAGAACCATGCAAGACGGATATACACCTGGAAACGTCCTGGGGATACAGGCAGATATCAGCTAGATTATATCATGGTCAAACAGCGATTAAGAAATCAAGTTCTAGACTGTAAGGCGTACCCAGGAGCAGACAAAGATTCAGACCATAATTTGATAGTGATGAAGTGCAGACTGAAATTCAAGCGAATAAGGAAGGAGCATAAGCAGAACAGACTGGAAGTGAATAAACTGAAACAATCTAGTACGAGAGAAAATTTTTCAGAAATGGTAGACTTGGGTCTAAGAAGTAACTGTGAAAGGAACTCAACCGAGGACGAATGGAATGCATTAAAGACCGAAATAATGAAAGCTGGTAAAGAAACGTTAGGCTTTAGGGAACAAGCTGCCCGAAAACCTTGGATCACAGAAGAAATTCTGGAACTGATGGATCAGAGGAGAAGGTACAAAAATGTTCAGGATCAAGCAGGAAGAGAGCAATACAGGCAGTTCAGAAATCAAATAAACAGGAAATGCAAAAAAGAAAAATGGCTAGAAGAAAAGTGGGAAGATGTAGAAAAGGAAATGGTCGTAGGTAAAGTAGATGTTGGATGTAGGAAGATCAAACAGAATGTTGGAGAAATGAAGAAAAGAGGTATGAACATTAAAGCTGCCGATGGGAAGCCTCCTTTAAGATCAGACGATAGAGCTAACCGATGGAAGGAATACATTGAGAAACTGTATGATGGGGACGACTTGAAATATAGCGTAATGGAAAAGGATGGTGTTGTCAACATTGATGACTTAGGAGATCCCGTTTTGAGGACAAAATTTAATATAGCTCTGAATGACTTGAAATCAAATAAGGCAGTTGCAATTAATGAGATCCCTGCAGGACTTCTTAAATCCCTAGGAGAAGAAGGAATTGAAAGATTATTCAAGCTGATATCAAAAAGTTATAAAACAGGAGAAATTACAACTGATTTTAATAAAAATATCATCTTCACACTTCCGAAGAAAGCACAAGCCGACAAATGTAAGAATTATCGCACCATTAGTCTAACATCACATACTTCAAAATTACTGAACAGAATAATATACAGAAGAATGGAAAGGATAGTAGAAACCATAGTAGGTGAAGATCAGTTTGGGTTTAAGAAAAATCGCGCTACAAGGGAAGCAATTCTGGCCTTAAGATTAATACTTGAAGGGCGGATCAAGAAAAACAAAGATCCTTTTATGGCATTTGTTGATTTAGAAATAGCTTTTGATAATGTTAGGTGGGACAAGATGTTCAAAATCTTAATGAAGTCAGGCCTAAAGTATCGAGATATAAGAATACTTTATAAACTATGTAGGATTCAAGTGGCTGTAATAAACGTAGATAATCATGAGAGACAATCATCAGTAAAAAGGTCGTGAGACTAGGTTGTAGTCTATCCCCCGTTAATATTCAACTTGTATGTAGAGAAAGCTAATAAAGAAAGCAAAAGAAAAATTTCTATGTGGCATAAGTTTTCAGGGAGAAAAAATAAGTATGCTACGATTTGCTGACGACATTGTCTTGTTAGCAAAAAGAGCTGAGGACATTGAGATATTACTGAATGGTATGAATAAAATACTGAAGAAAGATTTTGGACTGAATATAAATCAAAACAAGACAAAAGTGATGAAATGTAGCAGAAATGATACCAATACTAGTATATTAAATACAAACATAGGATCGAATGCAACTATAGAAGTAAGTGAATTCTGTTATTTGGGAAGCAAAATTACAACTGATGGCCGAAGCAGGAATGATGTTAAAAGCAGAATAGCACTAGCAAAAAGAGCCTTCATGAAAAAGAGAAATCTGTTAGTTTTTTTTTTAACTGCTTAACGTCTCTTAACAGCGACGTCTTTAGAGACAGGAAAGGATGGGGGGGGGGGGGGGGCAAGGAATGGGAAGGAATTCGGCCATGGCCTTTTCAAGGAAGCATCCTGGCATTTGCCTGGAGTGATTTGGGAAACCACGGAAAACCCAAATCTGGATGCCCAGACAGGGATTCGAACCGCCGTCCTCCCGAATGCGAGGCTAGAACGCTAACCGTTACACCACCACGTTCGGTTTGAAGGTAAGAACTGTAGAGGAAGACAGAGATTAGAATATATGAAGCAGATAACTGAGGACGTGGGTTGTGGAGAAAATGTAGAGATGAAGATAGGAAGAGATGGAGGATTGCATCAAGCCAGTCGAAAGACTGATGACAGCAAAAAAATAAAAAATAAAAAAATAAAAAAAGTTTAGGGACTGAACACTGAAATATTATTTAACGTAATAGAGTCTCGAGGATATTGCTTAATAAGAAATAATGCTACTGTCGAATTGTTACTGCCCCAGTGGCGTACCTAGGGTGGGGCAGGTAGGGCACGTGCCCTGGGCGCTGCTGAAACGGGGGCGCAAAAATTGGGAAATTATTCAACTTAAAAATCAGAATAAACCAACAACATAATTCATATTCAAATATTCCAGCGCATTGCTGGTGAGCTTTCGTGAACTAGCTACAGGGACTAAGTAAACAGCGAATCGTGTAAATTTTTGGTAATCGGAACACGAAAGATATATAACGTGCTCTGTCTATGTGTCCTTGAATGGGCCAATAGTAGTGGCCCCTGCCTCGCGCCTAATCTGTCAAGTTTTGATCTAGGGACATAATACAAGCCATACTTTCTCCATTGGCTAATTGCTGATAGTATTCACGTAGCGCAATTGTGCATTTTATTTGTATTGCACTTGTCGCTAGCGATCGTCAAGTTACTCGATATAATAAGTTAAATTACAGTCAAGGACAGTACTTTGAACAAAAATAAGTGATCTACATACGTTAATATACTGAAATTCTATTTTCTACAGTAGATAATATGCGCGATATAAACATTCGTAAATGACATGATCTCGAATCCAACTGTGTTTATTTACAGTGAAATTCATTTGAATACCGTAATAATTAATAACATAAGTACAAAACACGCTAAAACCTAAATATAGTTAGTAGGTACCGTAAAACACATTTTATTTGGTTTACCGACAGATGCAAGTACCTGTTCAGGGGGCGCTTTCAGAGACTTTAAGTGTGGTTGTTTAGCATTTTTAAGACACTTTTACTAACTTAGTAAATACATAGTTATTTACAAGTTAATCTAGGTAACTCTGAGGTAAATCTGGTAACTCAGTTTTCACCCACTTCTAAATATTATATTAGGCTGAAAATTTGGAATCTTCTAGAGTCTGGTGACAATACAGTGTTATGAACTTCGATTTAGAAACCTGATGTGGAGTCCTAGTCGTTCGGGTCAACTATTGAAGATAGAAAATATTAGCTCAAAAAAAAAAAAAAGTTGTTCAGAATCCTAGGCAATTTCTAAAAAAAAAAAAAAAAAAAAGGAAAAAAATGCAATACATACAGCCCTAACCGAGGCTTTATGCAGTTTACTACTATCGTGAAGTGGGAGACAAGACAACCCCCTTATCTTTTATTTGAAAAACAACCTATTATTTATTTATTTATTCCAGGTTATTTCAGAACCCTCAATAATTTTGCAATACGATCAACACAATATGAACTAACTGTTTTCAAAGAAATAACAGAATGGGGTTGAGGGACGAAAAAAAAAAGCGAAAATTGCAGGAGGAACTAACACTAAAATCCAGTAAGTACCTACTTCAAGGAGTCCGCTATTGCCTACCTCAACATGTACAATAAAAATCCAAGGTATCCAACACTAATTTAGCACAAGACGAAGAGGATGTAACTTTAGATAATTTTAAGTGTGACGAGATTAAGAACAGTGAGGCTACCAGTTCTAAGGTTACTGAAGAATTTGAAGAAAATATTCGTAATTTAGTAGGAGAAATACATGGTGGGAGGAGGAGAGGGTGATACGGAGGAAGATGTTAAAAAAAAACCATACCAGAAGTAAAAATACAGCATTATATTGGACTTCTGAACTTTGATAAGATTACCGGGAAATGATTTCTGGCAGATGGTATGAAAACAGAAATAATTAAAATGATTTCAAAATATTTTGAAAATACTGAGGATCATTTCCTACCTACAAACAACCTTTGTATGACAAAAATTCTTAAAGAAGACACTACGAAATCACTGTGGAGAAGTGACTTGCTTATGGCTGGGAATACACTAGCGGCTAGTCTATTCCCTGACTAAAAAAATTTGCTTTTTGTATCTGTTATACGTGAATGGCTCACTGTCCATTAATATGCGAAGAATCATGGTGAGTGCTTCACTCAATGGGAAGAAACTGAAAGAAATTTTGCAGCAAATAGAGGTAATATTGACGGCGAACTTTAGACCTAGATCCAGAGCTGCCAACTCTCTGGCTTTGAATATACATAGATGGCTGCTAAAATTTCCGTAGATTGGTACAAAAATCCGGAGACTCGCTAAATGAAAGACTGAAACAATAATTATTGAAGAGAGAGTCAAAATTAAGAATAACTTTCATTTCCAGGTCTTTAAAATTCGCAATACAAGATAATATTCTACATTAAAAGTAAGAAATATCTCTAAACATTTTTCATACATCGTCACTTTCATCAGTGCTGCTGCTGTGCCTACTATTTATTAATTTTTTTGAAAGAGACCATCCATTTCTTTGTTGACATTAAATTTAGCATATCTTCTGTAACAGGAAATATTAAAAAGAGCTACCCTTTTGACTCTCGGATATTGGTTAAGCCTTCTTGGAAGGCACTGCTTTGTAAGCCGTGCCAACGAGCGTGCATGAATAGTGCGTAGATAGTTCTGTATTACGGTTTTTAAAATCTATAATCAAACAAAAGATGAGCTTTATTTCAATCGTTTGTTCACACAAGCGGTTGCAAGGAAACGATTCACAATTATTGACAATTCTGTACTACATTAACACTATACGCTCAAAGTTTAACGAAACACCAATATAAGAAAAAATCAACAAATAGCAAAAAGTAGAAAAATCCGTAGATATTTTAACAAAATCCGAAAATCCGACTTTTTTTATAAAAATCCGTAGATCTACGGATAAATCCGTAGAATTGGCAGCACTGCCTAGATCGATACAGAAAAACAAAAATGGCGTAATGTAATAAAGAGAATCCTTCACTGCATCAAATTGCTTACCATTCAAAATCTTTGCATTACGAGGTCACAGAGTCATTGAGTGCATGCGATAGATCCAGATCCCATAACGTTGGTAATTTTTTTGTATGAACAAAGCTTCTGGACATATTTGACCCCATCATGAGTAACCATCTTACTCAAGTTAAAAATCATCCTATTACCCAATATTTTCGTCTCATATTCAAAATGAGTTAATTCATCTGATGTCAACCACTGTTCGCCAAAGTTTATTGCGAAACATTCGAAAATAAAATACTATAGTATCTTGTTTGACTTTACTTCTGGCCTTGCACATCTTGAGCAGATTTCAGACGTAGTGAGATACATAGAAGTTGATAGGAAATGATTACGCTTTAGAGCGTCCTTTCTCAGATCATCCAGATGAGTCAAAAGGACGCTGGAAGCTTAGTTGATGAAATCCTTAAACAGTTTGAGACAGACGGTGTGGCTGTAAAGGATTGTCTTTTACAATGTTATGACAGCGCTGCTGTGATGGCTGGTCCCTGAACTGGAGTTCACAAAAGCAAAAATAATAATCTGGCGATATTTGTGAATTACGGTATTCGTATACTCAAATTGGATTGTGTACTTGCAGCCAAGCAGGATACTATAATGGTCACGTTTTTTGAAACTATTTGTGTATTCCTTCCTTGTTCCATCCTGCGGTGGGAAATAACACAAGAACTGTGCGAACTGAAGGCTTTCCCGGCGTGTCGCTGCAATATAATCTTCGCGGGTTCGCTGCCGTATTGTGTAGGTGAAAATCGCCGAGCTTTTGGCGACGACCTCTGCGGCCATCCTCAGGCCTGGTGTTCACGCTTCAGTGCCGTCTCTGGCGCCAAATACATTGAAGATATGCTGAAAGTTCTCTAAGACATGACAGACGATGGTAATCAAACTAGTGGAACAATAAGTATCGTTTGTTGTCCTACAATTTTCCGACTTTGTTAGGATTTTCTAATGATGTACTCGCTCATATTCACAGTGTTCAAAAGCGAATCCAGGATCCTAGCATGAATTTTCATGATCCTGTCTTAGATATAAAAGCCTCCTAGCCCGCTTTACTTATGAAACAGAGGTTCAAAAATGCTGGTTTACAGCTAAGGAAGGAACAGAACGAGTTCTGAAGGGATGGCTGGATTGTATTGCGTGTGAAATGAAGGAAACGTTCAATCTTCTGCATGAAAACGACGCCAGATTTGAATTTCTCCTAACGGTTGTGACCATCTAAAAAGATTTTTTTTGAGATTTCTATTGTTAAATAGTTAAACGAAGAAATATTGGATGTTCGAATGGTGTTATCCACAAAAAAATGTAACCATAATGAGATCTGAAGAGCTTCTTGAATTCACATTTCAGTACGGAGATGAGAGCATTTTTTTTTTTTTTTTTTTTTTTTTTTTTTCCCCAGATTTGCGCAATTCAGTTCAGATTATGCTTACGATTGCAATATGCATCGCAAGTTGCGAACTATTTTTCAGTAAGCTAAAACTAATACTTTTGTATTTGAGGGATACAACAAGCCAAGAAATGTTATGAGACCTAGCTTTGCTCAGTATAGATCGAGAATAAACCGAAAGAGACAGATTTCGAAAATGTTATTAATCTATTTACATCGTACAAGGCAAGGAAGGTGCAAGTTTAAGATAATTAAATAATTTCCTTAATTTTGTTCTAAAACAGAAGATAAGAGTATTCCGTAAAATTTATGATTATTTTATTTAGTGTATCTGTTTGTTTTAAATTTAGATAATTTACGAAAGGGCGCAACTTCGATGCTTGCCCTAGGCGCCATATCCGGTTGGTACGTCCCTCACATCATCCAGTATTTTATGTGTAATAATAATGATTTATATTATTAAATAAGTAAATAAATAAAATCTGATTTTAGTCTATTGTTCACATCAAACCAAACACCAATCACAGTGCCTGACGTCATATGTTAGGGAACATATACGATAGTGCGCTGCGTTAATTTGTATTTTTTAACTGTTCATTTGAGTTTTTGTCAGAGATCTGTTACAGTATTGAGTTATAAGGGAAGTGGTAATAATCTTCCGAGTCGACGTTGTTTGCAGATTGTTTAAACCTTTGTTATCGTGAATCCATGATTTACTAAAGCCGACAGTCAAAATCTCGGGAAACTGGATACTATACAATAACAGTTGGAAATTTCTTTGTCTCTAATTCGGATTTTTGAGCTGCTGGGTTTTGAAATGTGAAAACGTCTGAGAATGTATTGCAGCTATTCGCCTAATAAATTGAATTTTAAAATGAAAGAAAGTATAATCTCTACCTAGTGCAAATGGGTTAACATTTCTTATGAATATGGTGTGGTTTTTTTTAGTGTGTTTTAGTACGTACCTATGAGACTTAAACTTTTTACTTCACGTATTTTCAGATCGGCAACACAATCATAAGGTGACGATGCCATAGGATATGTGCAACTTCGTCACGGTTCGGGTATATGTAAAGTGCAAGGTATGCGCGGGAAAGAAAGTTTGTTCAAAATCTTATGCAGCGACCATAGTAGCTGATAAAACGAAGGGAAGTGATTAGCATTGAGTGCCATAACTCTACAGATCTAAATTCGAATAAATCCAAATGGCCCATGTTGGTACTAACATTACAACAAAGCAACTCTCAGCAAAAGCACCCACAGACTGCCACCTCAAATATTTTGCTACTGACACAATCTATACAAGAAACTTAAACTCCAGACGATTATAACTGTGCCTCATAGTGACTGTGTAGTGTGAGACTATGAGAAGCCGTCACTTCACTGTTTAATTAATGAACGCAGCTGCGATGGTGGTTGTCTTTTCACAACAGCATGGCGGGATGTATTTGTTGATGGCAAACTTCTTTTGATATTATCCAGATATTGAAATTTTGATGGAAGAAATTCAGGTTTCATCATTATTTTCTTTACAGAGCCTATTTTGTGGTACCGCATGTAATTTTCCATGTCATTTAACAGCTAAAACACAAATAAGTAAATTTGTACTTGTGTACAAAGCACTTAGGTGCTGAATTATTTGAACTACATCTATGCAGTTTGTGTTTTGGACACTATTTATCGCATATTTACATCAAAGTGATCCTCACAAAAGCAAATCGGTGACTTTGCAGACATTCCGCCGTATTGTCGTCTTGCTAGATGCAACCACTTAATTCATATGTCTGCTTGTCGTGGTGCATCAATAAATAATTGTTTGAAGAATATATGTATAAGTGTTGGTACATTTAGACACTAAGATAACGATTTTCTTTCGTTCCATTATAATTATAACTTCACAAAACGCTTAAAATCACTTAATACTGTTGGAACAACAAGTTCCATGTCAAGTTCTTTGCACATTTATGACCTAGGGCGCTACGATCACGTGATTTACTGTTTGCACGTAAATTTAAACAGTTCAACGTTTACACATGGTTGTATGTACTTATAAACCCTACTTTAATAAAGTACTAGTTCTCTTCGCTAAATATATCCACAATGGTGAATTTAAAGCACCATCTGAAAATTTGTCAGGTGTCCTGTTTTCATAGTATTATTACATGTAAAGCTTTCAGTTTTTAATCATTTAATACGATTCATGTGGGGATACTTGGGGCCAAATATCATTCATTTGGGATTGTCCATAAACTACGTGGCTCGGCCCAGAGTGGGGAGGGGTTGGCTGGAAAGCTATGTTGGGCTACGTGAGGGGGATGGGTGTTCCGAGCCAGGCCACGTAGCTTTTCTTTCATATTATTTGTCACAGTTAAAATGAGACACGGAACACACAACAGCATGTGCATATTTATTTCTGTCATTTAATTAACCCCATATGTAATTTACGATAGTCTGACAAGAGAAAACAGTACAAAATGTCTTCTGGAATCAAGATGGGAAAATGGCACCCCCGCTTCGATTCACCAAGACGAATTCTGAGCGGAAATGTCTGGAGTGGACGACTCATCGTGATGTCAGGTCGACACCGACATCCGCTATCGTCGATGGCGACCACTTCAAAAACATGGAGACTGTCATTTACTTTCCACTGTGAGGACGCTCACACGGAAAAGTGGGAGAAGTTTTACTATGCCGAGGATATCCCGCTGTAAGTGCAACTCCGAGTAAAAACAGGGGACAAGCTGTTGGTATGGGAAATCCCTAGCAAGAACTTCAAGCAACTCATGCAAACACCCTCGGATCCTTCGAAAGATAACGCCAATCCCACCATCTTGATAAAGGAAGATTGGTCCCATACCACTCGTCCTTACCAAGAACTTCAAGGAGGATGAATACTCACCGAACGCACTACATCCGCCCCCGAAGCTCAAGCAGCAACGTAGAACCAGCGGTGGAGCAAGAGACACTGACAACATCTAACCGTGAAGACATCGAGCAGCAACCAAACAAAACTGAGGAAAAGTATAGCAGCCACCTCGATCAAAAACGTCCCCCATCAAGAAAATCCCATCAGGATGAGACCATAATGGCGCCAATTCAGCTTCTCGTCGCCTGTATGAGCCAAGCAGATCTCGAACACGTCAAGAAATTTCTAGAAACTAGGAACATAAAATTCAGCTTTGACTCCCAAGGGAACACTCTGCACACAGCATGGTCACTCAACATGCAGAATCGTCTCCAGAAGACTCCACCAACACGGTGCGGAAACACCTAGAGACGGAAGCACCACCACACTACCTGCTCCACGAACAGGAGCGGACAGAACTTCAAAAATCTACCAAAGAAGAGGAGACCAATGACAGCGATACAACAATGTTTGCGGCATCAAGCCTCTGACTGCCACAAGCAAGTGTGTAGCGTCCGCTGCGGCGGGAACCACAGCAGCCTTGGCTGCTTACGTCCGCGAGAAGCAACGCCGAGATGTGCTAACTGCGGTTCTGACCACGCCGCCAGCTACGGGGATGTCCAGTGAAGAGAAAGCTCCAAACCGCCATCGGAAGACGTCAACAGAAACCCAGCCAGACCCAACCAACCGGGCGGGCCACATTAAAGGACATCAAGCCGCAGCAAAAACCATCCGCCGATCGACATAACTGACCAACGCACCATTGCTGCAACCACGAGACAAAACGAGAAAAACAGTTGGGGAAAGTCGTCCAGTTGCTAACGCAGCTTATTACGGCGATGATCCCCAACTGACCATACAAATCCAGTAAGGGGTTTTTAACATAAGGAGCCGACGGCATCCAAAGCCATTTTAACCCCATAGGTGAAAATAAAACGTGTCCCCAGAACAAAAACCTAACTGAAACCTAGAAGTTATGCTACCAAAGGTAGTGCGACTTTACCAACAGCTGGTAAGGCAGAGAAGAAAAAAAAAAAAAAAAATTATCGACACGTGATAAAGACGACGGAGCTAGTCGTCGAAATATCGTGTTTTTAAAAGACTATCATTGCAGGGAAAGTCTCCATTCTTGCATCTCATTGTGTTGTTAAGCTAATTCTCTGAGTTAGACCCTCACATTTCTGATTAATAGTCCCTAATGTCCTCACACTAAACCAGTTACTTAAAATCTCTGCCTTTTGTGGTGGGTGAATGGTTAGCGTCTGGCCTCGCGTTCGGAGGACGGCGGTTCGAATCCACCTCCGGGCATCCAGATTTGGGTTTTCCATGGTTTCCCTAAATCACTCCAGGCGAATGCCGGGATGCTTCCTGCAAAAAGGCCACGGTCGAATTCCTTCCCGTTCCTTGTCCCCAGTTCATCTCGCCTCTAATGACCTTAGCCGTCGACGAGGCGTAAAAAAAAAAAAAAAATTCAAATCCTCAGTAACTTCTTGTCCATTCTTATTGATAAGTGTCTCAACATCGTCCCTTCTCCTCACTTTTCTAACATATCCTTAAAATTTTCAGTTGCATTAGTCAATGGACCTCTGCTCTCTTCATAAACCCATCTTTATCCACCTTCTTAGCTATTATTAAGTTCTTGTTTAGTTGTTTTAAATATTCCCTACTACCCTGCCTGTCTCTTAACTCTGTTATGTTCTCTTCTTAGCAACCTCTTTAACCTCCTCACTCCCTATTATAGTACACAGGTTCTCTACTTATCTTTATTTTCTGCATTGGAATAAATTTTTCTTCCCCTTTCTTATTATCTCCTTGAACTCTTCCCATCTTGATCTACTGTACTTACGTCTTCCTTCCATTTGCTGAATCGTTCTCTGTAATAGTATCTCTTCAAATTTGAAATCTGTGCCTTTTTATGATTGTACCTATTTCCCCCTTCAATTTTGGCTGCTGGTTCTCTGAATTCTCTAATATCCATCAGAACTGCTTCATGATCACTTATTCCTTCAGTTACTTGACACCCCACAAGGTTATCATGGGGCTTTATTAGGAATATATCCACAATATTTTGTCCCTAGTGTTCTGCTCTACCACTTGTGTAAATCCTCCTTCCCTTATTAAGGTATACGCAAATCTTTGTTCCCGTGTGTTAATATTATTTCCTACCCAGTTCACACCTGGTAAATTTAAATCCCCATTCTGTTCTCACCTCTGAAATCTGAGTATGAATTTAATTATTTCCCTATATTATTATTAAAAACAGAACATAATTATATCATTAAAGTCCATACTCTGCTACAGATGTCAAAATTTCTAAACTGTACCGGTACAAGTTTTACTAGTATTCCATTCATAATTTATATTATTCACTAATAATCACTGAATATTTCAACCCTTCGAGCTGGATTGTCCAAAAGGCTATTGCAGTTGACGTTAGGGATTGAAAATAAGCAAAATAAACCAATCTTTTCACACTTCGGTCTTCTATTGGAAAAATCGAACGAGTTCTGAACGTTGCTGCACTCAGTTTAAAATTGGTGTCATCTAGCCCCAATTTAAATTTTTTTCAATCACCAAAGCTACAAATTTTACAGTTTCATATTAAATATTTTGTTTATACTAAATATTTGCAACAATTTTGCCGTTAGTTCCTTACTGGTGTGATCGTGATTTTTTTATTGTGTCTGAACAGTAAACCAGGAGTGGAATGTTTTTGTTTCAGCGGGCAGTAGCTTTGCGTTTGTCAGCTGATTCGTGGCTTAAGGCGTGTGTCGGCTGTAGTATCGTAATATCGCGTTGGAAACACGAGTGACTGAAGCAGTAAATGTGGAATATATCAGTCAGCAGGTATGTTCCTATGTTTATAGTGTTTGTGGAATCGTGCTGTTCCTGTGTTTCTTTTTACAATTCGGAGAAATAAAGTTCGTTGTGCCCCCAATCATAATTCGCAAAAGTGTGTATTGGTTATGGTATTGGCATTTTCCAATCGTAAATTAACTCATTTTCCCTTTTCACAAGTGTAACGTAAGTTATAATTATGCTTTCATACGTAACAGTTAAATATTCCACATACCTTCAATATTTACTCTTTCATCAGTAGAAACATATGCACAGAAACTATGAATGTAATTTTCAATAATTTTAAGTTTGTTGATGTTTTTTAACAGTAGTTCACCACTACAATGCATCGATGTGGAACTCTTTACATTGTGGTTTAGTAAACAAAGGCATTCTTCCTATTAAGAGGGAAAACATTAATTTTTTGTATTCGTGCTGTACCTTGATTTTGTATCTTGTTGTTTGTCTGTATTTATTAATGGTTTTCCGATAGCTGTATGTTGCTAAGATACTGATTTGTAGTTGTCTATGAAGCTGCATGTGAAGTTTTTATAAATATATTAAATATGTATTTGTCAGGACAATGTTAGTGTCTGATAAATACTTGTATAAACTAAGAAAAGGATAAACGAAACTGTGTTACACCTCATTACATATGCCAGTGGTTTTACATCAGGTAATATCTTTTAATTTCATTTTTTTAGTTGTTGAGGTTAAAAAAATAATTTTGACGGCACGTTGGAACTGGTATATTTTACAGCATCGGATTTGATTTTTTGTCACATTCTGATTTGATTTTACTGTTGTATTTGCTTTACTGTTGAGCCTTGGAATGCTGGCTGTTTATTGTTTGTCATACATAGTTCATACAACTTTGCAGTATTTTGGTGTCTGCTGTTTCTTCTGCTTTGTAACAGTGTAATATTTTATATGGCTGTCCCCAAATACGTTTCCAGGCTTGGTAGCCCTCCCTTTCTGCTTGGGCCTTATGGCCTAACAATACAAAGTATTTAAAAGACAATCTAAACTGAGGGATGATGTTACATGTATCTGAGAAATTTGTAAGCTTTTTAAAGCTACAGTTTGTGTATCAGAATGCAAACTGACAAGGCTAAACGACTTATAGAAAACTGCCTTATAACCATGAACAGCATGATTGCCTAATATGATTCCACTTAATAGTTTGTAATTGGTATCTGCTTGCACTAACTTTCTCAACTTACATTATGAAGACTCATAATTCATGTTATCCTCATATATGATATATAAAAATGATTTTTTTGTCTTTATGCATTTCTATACCATTTATATGGTTATCATGAACCTTTTTGAGTTATTCTGTGTGTGCCTCCAAAGGTTTCTGACCAAAACGAATGAAAAAACCACCCTCTCTCCTACGCACCCCTCAATTTTTTCAAATATTCAAACAAACCCACAGTTTTTATCTGATATCGATGGAACTTTGCACACGTGAACTTTAAAACAAACAGAAAAATACTGTCCACATTTGTCTGCAAAAACGCACCCTTTTCCACCTTTACACCCACTCCCAAAATTTTTGACAATATTCTTCATACAACACATAGTTTTTATGCTGTTTTGATGAAAAACTGCATATGTATACTTTAAGACAAATAGAAAAATACTGTCTGCATTTGGTTTACAAGTCCTAACCTCTCTCCTCCTTGACCACCATAATTTATGCCAATGTTGTTCGTACAAACGCATCACTTTTATCAATTTTGGTAGTACTGAGCAACATGTGCTTTAATATAGATTGGTCTGGTAGCTCAGTGGTTAATGACTTACTTTTGAAAGTTCGACATTTAGATCATGGTGGAAGCCTAATCTTTCAAGTGTGGTATCTGATCATAGATCCGTGGTTTGGATTCCATGTTGTATTGTAGGTCCCAGAGGTATAGATTTTTTTGCCCTACCTGTGACACAATAGCTTAGTACATCTTCGGATATATCAGCCAACCTTCGATTGTGGAATAAATTAGAATGTTTATAAATTTTGTCTACATTTAGTTTGCAAAAAGAAACCATTGTTTTCCTTACCCCACCTCCTCACCTTACTTTTTGCCAACGTTGTTCATACAAACCCGTTTTTAATCCAACTTTGATAGTACAGTACTTACCACATGTATGCTTCAAAGAAAATTGGTTGTAGCTGAATAGTTAATGCAATTACTTACAGAAGTTTCTGTCTTAGGTTGCGCTTTCAGATCCAGGGAGAAGCATAGTTTTTTGTTATATTTGATCATCCAAGCAATGTCCGGACATTCCATGGTTCGTATTCCACATTAAACTGTAGTTCCCAGAGAAAAGGAAATGGCCATCCTACCTCTGAAACAATGTGTTGGTACGCCTCCTTCGGGAGGATTCAGTCAACCTTCAGGTTGTGGACTAAGTTAGTTTTATTTTAATTTAAAGCAAAGGTAAAAATACTGTCTATGTTTGGATTACAAAATGTTAATCCCTCTCCTCCTTTAAGCAAGCCCTCATATTTTGCCAACATTGTTCGTACTAACCTATAGTTTTTATCTGGGTTTGATAGTACTTAGCTCGCCATTATTAAAAAAAAAAACATGACTGTCTGGTAGCTTATAGGTTAAGGCTCTTAAACTCAAAGGTTTCTTTGTTCGGTCATAGGTTAGAATTCTGATGGAAGCAGGAATTTTTAAGACTTGTATATAACCAATGGTTTAGTATGCTCCCTTAGGTTGTGGACTAAGTTAGTTTTTCACTTTAAAGCAAAGAAAAAATACGGTCTGCTTTTGGTTTGCAAAATGAAACCCTCATGCTTTATCCTCCCTAAAATTTTGCAAATATTCTTTATACAAACCCACTCTTTGTATCCAACAATGAGAAAAATATTTCATATATTTAGTTTACAAATACCCACCACTCTCCCTAAGAAAAATTTACGCTTTGAACTATTCAGTCTCTTTGGAAATATCTTGAAACATGTAGGGAAAGTAACCAGAGTTGATAGGGATATGCATAATATTCTGAGAGCCAATAAAATTTCCTATTAAATGGCATTGGACTGATTCCAACTGGATGGTTACTGACCAAGAAATTGAAACTTTTAAAAATCTACAGTTTTTAACCTATCCTAAAGGACCTTCATATACAGATGTTTCAAAATAAATGAAAAAAAAGTTTAAATTTAGTTTACAAAACTGCACTCACTCTTCCCCTTCTCCCCTCTTAATACTAATTTACGCAAATCAAATTTTCCGTTTTTTTGTATTGGCATGGAAATTTACCACCGTGGATAATGGTGGAGAATTGTTTTTTGTACAACCCAATCAAAAAGGCATAAAACATTAGAACTTTCATGTCCAGTAGGCGAGAAACATGGTAGACAGTATTTTTCTCTTTGGTTTAAAGTAAAGAAAAAAAAAAGTAAATTAGTCCACAACTTGAAGGTTGGTTAGATCCACTGAAGGTGGCATACTAAGGAACTGATCATATACAACTCTTATAAATTCCTGCTACCGCCAGAATTTGAAGCTGGGAGCAGACCAAAAATGTTTGAAATGAAGAGTTAAACATCTGAGCTATCATAACGCTCTGTTTTTAAACATAGGTTTGCTAAGAACTATCAAAACTGGATAAAAACTATGGGTCTCTTTTTGCAGAAAACGAAAAACCAAAAATATTGTATATCCCGAAGCACTAAAATCATTGTGTATAATTTATTTTGAATGTGTAAATGTGCGTGTTTTATTGATATGTGCCCATATAACAAAGAAAAAGGGGCATTTCAATTGCATGCTGGCCAAAGCTAGTTTAAGAAAATTATCAATGGATACGGTAAACAGTAATAGCACTACACATAAATGTCTGATATACCATCTACATCTACATTATACTCTGCAATTCACAAAATTGTGGGTGACATAGGGTGCTTAGGAGATTGCTAATTTTACATTAATATAAGGAATATTACTGCTCAGAGTAGAGAAACAAAATGGTCCGTGTTCAAGTCCAAGACTAGTGAGCTAACATGAGCCTAAATTTTTAAGGGTTAGGAGCTGCATGATAAATGAATTTATGCTGAGGGCAGTGATGATATTGATGTTTTTAAAGTGTGATATACATCGGCATTACGTGTTTTCTTTGCCTAGGTCTCCAATGGAAGAGACAGCAGAACTTCTGTTGAGCACTTTGTCGAAGGAGGAACTGCTTTCCAGGCCAGTTTTGCAGTTTCCTCAGTTTCTTGAAACTCTCATGGAGGCTGGTGCCATCAGCTGTAGCGAGCTGGAGGTTATGAAGTGCCAGCTGGACTCTCCAGAGACAGCTCCACTTCTCATGAGTGCGCTGTGTCGGGCAGGACACCTGCACCTGCTGCGGATGGCGCTGCAGCACCGCCCGGGACTGGCCACGCTGGCTGTCGACAATGCTTCGTCTACGCCTCTGCACGTGGCCTCGAGGCACGGGAAGCCCACCGCCGTGCGGATGCTGCTGGACGCGGGGGCAGACCTGGAGGCGGCGAGAGAGAGTGTCGGGTGGACTGCGCTGCACGAGGCGGCGGTGTGTGGAGGCATCGGCGGGGCCTACGTGGCGAGAGAGCTCTTGAGGTCCGGGGCCCAGGTGGACCGCAAGGACAAGGCCGGCAGGACGCCGCTACAGCTGGCGGCAGGGGACACGTCAGTCACACAACTACTCGTATCGGCAGGCGCAGACACCACTACAGGAGGAGAAAACTCACTGCTAGAGGCAGAGAGAAGCAGTGATGTGTGTACCGTGCAGCCTGAGACAGCAGCATGTGGAGGCAGTGGGGCGGCTGATGTGGGCTTCACGGGTGTTGCACAGCTACTGGACTCGGCCGTGGCAGACACCACTACGGGAGAAAGGGACTCGTCTGAGAGACAGCGGTTGCAGGTGGTGAGAGACAGTGACTCGAGTACTGTACGACACGAGGCAGTGGCATGTGGAGGCAGTGGGGCGGCTGATGTGGGCCACACAGGTGTTGCACAGCTACTGGACTCGGCCGTGGCAGACACCACTACGGGAGAAAGGGACTCGTCTGAGAGACAGTGTCTGCAGGCGGCGAAAGACAGTGACTTGACTACTGTACGACACGAGGCAGCGGCACGTGGAGGCAGTGGTGGGGCCGACGTGGCCAGACAGCTGTCGAGGTCCGGGGCCCGGGAGGACCCCCAGGACAGCAGGACACCACCGCAGCTGGCTGCGGGCATCGCACAGCTGACAGACTCAGTGGTGGCAGACACTGCTAATCATAGTGCTGAAGGATCAACTTTAGGGTACGGTATATGATTACATTAATAATTAAACTCCTTCTTCATCTTTACTCTCTGAAATATATAGCACTAGAAACCTTATAATACTCATATTATGTATATAATTAAAGGTAGAAGTTAGGCTGAATGTTATTAAGGGATAACATGCTTCACTTTGTCCATCACATTGTCTTCTCCTGATACGTTTCAAAATTTTTAAGGTTTATTCAACTTGGGTTCAAGTTACCTGCACAAAGGACTTGCACAAATTGTGTTTTTTGTATGGTATTTATTATCTAACGTGGATCTAAATCCACTTTCACACTATCTTGCCACTGGTTGACATAGATGAATACTATGTTGTTATCGAATCATTTTTTTAATTTTCATTTCACTAATAACTAAAACTTAATTAAATCATTTTTACTCAACAGTTCTGCAATTATTTGAGGCATTTCTACATTCCAGAATACTACACCACAAGCAGAGTGTTGTGTTTTTATGTTTTACGGTCGTAGTGATGGTAATATTTCTGTATCTGTAGTACTCCCTGAAAGTTTAGCAAAGTCTTCGTAAGCTGTCTCTCATCTGTACAAAAATGGAAGCCATGATAGACTATCCAGTTGCCCCTGAGACTTCCATAGTAATGTATTTGTTTGTTTCTATACACCGATTTATTGACTCCTTTGTTGAAATGTCCTCTTAAGGTTTACATTAATTGAGGTACATTTGTGTTTGTTCCCTGTATTTTGAATGTTTTTTCATGAGCTTATCTGTTGTATCTTTTCAATAATATTTATTAAGCAAACTGACTGCTAAGAATTGTACACCTGAGTATCCTTTTCACTGCTCTTCTTTAAAATTGTCTCCTTGATACAGTTTTTGTTCTTGGCATTCACTCAAGAACTATTTAACTGGGGACAACAAAATTCGTTAAACACATCTACCAGGAGTCGTAAGCATTTTAGTTGAAAAGATCTATTTTCACATGATATCCCTGTGATACATTTTTGGCATATGTAGCTGCTGATGGTTGCCTGCCTTACTGTGCTTATTAGATATATATATATATATATGGTTAAGTATTTTAGAATTCAAATATTTCAGAGACATAATTATTTAGTAAGATACAATACATAACAAATTTATCTTAATATAACGTGTACATGTAAATATCAAAAGAAAGGGAAAATGACTCATCGCTCACCAAAGTTGATAAAAACGAGTGAAAAACAGGAATGATGAACACAAACATATACAATACTTCAATTTTCACTTTATTCATGTAATAGAAATCGATTCATGTGGTTTGGGAGGTGTGCACATGCTGAAGGTTATCACATAACATGTGAATTACTGCACGTATAAGGCTGCTTTACGCCGAAATATTGCGCATCTCTTTGGTGTTTTTTTTTTTGTTTTTTTTTGTGTGTTC